>JARQZK010003057.1:0-17500 GCA_030704885.1 Cynegetis impunctata | reverse complement strand
CTCCAAATTACACTCGTGCATCAAAATTACCGGATAATTTCGCATTCCAGCGTGTTGTCTTTAAAAAACTGCATTCGGTCATTTTCATATTTTGGAGAAAGAGCCCGACACCGAAGGTGGAGGGAAATGAACTCATGCAGTTTTTTGACAACACGCTGTCATGCAAAATTATCGGTAATTTTGATGCACTTGTGGAATTACTTACGATAATTGATCACTTGGCTTTTATTTCAACGCAATTATATTATGTAGGTTCTCGATACATATATTTCGGGGTGCCTGACTTTCTCGATTAAGAGTTGTAATGCTCTTAAGAAATATAAATGTCGAGTGAATACCATTTTACTGGAATTCAGAAATATGTAATATTTAGAGAAAAATATCTGAGTAAAGACATATGTGCATTATTCATATAATAATGAATAGGGCAATATGATGAACAAACATATCTTCAAGAATAGGCAGGTACAATCAGAAAATAACAACTCCATGAAAAATAATTATTCATTCCATTAAAACGGTGCACTTTATATTTGGTAAGATATCTTGTCAACAATTTCGGAGCAAATATAGACGGTTCCTTAAAATGTATTATTCTTTTTTCAATCATATTTTGTTTTCTTGTTTTGATTTCAAATAACATACTTGCTATGATAGTTAAAGTTTCTGATAGTAGTTTATACATGATTTTTCTGGTTAAATCTAAATATCATGAATTCCTTTTATTTGAGGTTGTAAGTATTAGTAGTTTTTTAGTATTTTTGTATCATAATCCATCCAGAACAAACACATAATAGTGCTTAATCGATTCTTTATATGCACGCCGTGCGTATGAAGGCTGCTAAGTAACCGCTTCAATAAATTAAATTAGATAATGTCAGATTTTATTGTGAATTGTCAAATTAATCAAATTATTTACAACTTTTCCTCAAAACAAGTAACATGAACAGGAACTGGTTTGGGGGGTTGACCCCCCTGAGGAAAAATAAATCTTTTTTTCATCACAGAAGGCGCAATAGGGTTGGAAATTTGTAACTAGGTAGTTTTATATGATGTCTTGAACAGAATTGGTTTGGTTTGAATTGGTTGGGGGTTGATCCCCCGGGGGAGAAAATAAATCTTGTTTGCACGATGAAGGGCACAATTTTGAAACAATAGGGTTGAAAGTTTGCAAATAGGTAGTTTCGTATGATATCTTGCATGGGATTGCTTTTGGTTCGAATTGGTTGGGGGGTTGACCACCTAGGGGAAGAATTAAATCTTGCTTACACGATAAAGGGCGCAATTTTCAAGCAATAGGGTTGAAAGTTTGTAAATGATGTATGATATCTTAGAGAGGGTTAGTTTTGGTTCGAATTGGTTGGAGGGTTGACCCCCCTGAGCGAAAATAAATCTATTTTTCACAACAGAAGGCGCAATTTTGTAGCAATAGGGTTGCAAATTTGTAACTAGGTAGTTTTGTATGATGTCTCGAACAGAATTGGGTTTGGTTTGAATTGGTTGGGGGGTTGACCTCCCGGGGGAGGAAATAAATCTTGTTTACACGATAAAGGTAGCAATTTTGGAGTAATAGAGTTGAAAGTTTATAAGTACGTATTTTCGAAAGATATCTTGAATGGGATTGGCTTTGGTTCAAATTGGTTGGGGTTTGACCCTCTGAGGAAATAAATAAATCATGTTTACATGACAAATTTTGGAGCAATAGGATTGAAATTTTGTGAGTAGGTAGTTTCGTATGACACATTGGATCTGATTGGTTTTTGTACGAATTGCTTGGGGGGTTAACCCCCCCAGGTGAGGAAATAAATCTTGTTTAAACGATATAAGGCGTAATTTGGGGACCATAGGATTGAAACTTTTTATGTAGGTAGTTGCGTATGATATCTTGGATGGTATTCATTTTGAAATAAATTGGTTGGGGGTTGACTCATCGGAGGAAGAAATAAATATTGTTTACACGATAGAGGCCGCAAATTTTATTATTTGGATTTGGAACAAAATTCATAATTGAATGAATACATTTTTCAAACTGGATACGTTTTGAAAACCTGATTTTCTAATGCAGCTAGCTGCGATAGAGTTTTTTTTAAATTAAAATTATTGAGAAATGATTATTCTCAATATAATTACACATTCATACTGAAAACTATTAAATGACACAATGCATTATCGCCTTTTAAGCATTCGCAATGTTCTCGTTGCTTATGTTTCAAAGGCTAGATCTAATAGAGCAAGAACCCAGAGCCGCCAGACGTACCTTATTTTCTCAGTAGTAGAATTTGTGGGATGAAGTAGTGCTCGTATGTACTTTCAATGTATGGATACTCGCTATCTTATGCCGATGGCCAATTTCCAGGTATCAGGTGTTAAAGATGGAAAAAGTCGACCTACTTACCTCATTTTCTCACACTTGATTTTTATATATGATACTCTGGGAACCATTTCAACGCCTTATGCAAGCTGCCAGACCGATCGTATGGGCCAAACATCCCGCCAGACACACATTAAGTGTGAGTATGACAGTATGAGCGAAATGTCATGATTCGCCCATTTAAAAATAAAAATAATAATATCGAAGGTACGTATACTCAAACATAGAGCATGCTTGACTAGACAATCACTATCGCGCTTAAAATGGGCGAATCTAGACTATGGAGCTAGGCACATAATTCAAGCCGCTGTAGAAAACGGAATGTTCGCTAGTTCTAGAGACAAAGTCGCTAAATTAGTAACACTGGCTCAACTAATCATCGCTGGTAACCTCCTTGCTATGTGCGGTCTACATCGACCGCGACTTAACTAGTAGCATTCACCGCGACCTCCACCTCCTAATATAAGTCGCATTTGCATTTTCATAATAAATTAGAGTTGAGCACTATTCAGACAATTCCCTCAGTTCTTTAAGGCAATATAACACTTTTCTGATAAGCAGGTGTTTTAGAGTAGGTAATATGGATTTTTTGCATACTACTGATATTCCTAATTTATTTGAGAAATTTATTGAATATGGTCGCAGACATCTACCAGCTTTTGAAGTCGTCAATAATTAAGTTTAGCATGAAGAGCAGATTTCATTACTTGAGGGCAAAGTGAGCAACCTACATAGTATGACATGTTCTGTGCACGATTGACGACGCCTCAATTAAAATATGAGCCAGATGATTATTTTTTGCATTATAGTAGGCGAGCCCAAGCGGGGATTTCGGGATTTATTCAAGCGCGGCAGAATAACATATTGGGGGAAACCTTGCACCCAGTTAAGTATCCCCACCATACATGAACCCTTGATATGGGGGCGTTGGTCTAGTGTAGCCGATTAGATTAGTTAAAAAAAATCGATCATTCGAAAAACTCGAGCGCGTCAGATTAAGGCAAGGTGAGTTGATTACATGCAGAAGAGTATGCATTTCACTAATCTGACGATTTTCGCGTGGCATTAGGAAATAGGAGACTCACAAAGTTGCAAAAAAGTAACGTCACCTTGACATTCTCAAGCACGGTTAAATTTTTATTTTTATTTTGAAGGAAATGTCAGGATATTTTTTTGCATTTTCGAATATCGGCGATGACTTTTGGTCTCGTACAGTCACTCCCACCATGCAAACCGTCAGATTAACTTACCTTCTCTATCAGAGACATGAGCGGTTGTATAAACTATTAATATCTGACGCGCTCGAGTATTTGTATATAACGATTTTTTTTTACATTTTTTAAAATTTGCACACACACACACATATATATATTATATATATATATATATATATATATATATAGATTGAGATTTATATATATATATATATATATATACATATATATATATATATATATATATATATATATATATATATATATATGCATATATATATATATATATATATATATATATATATATATATCTAAATATATAGGGGGTTGAAGTTTGGTACGTACTTCGAGATTATGTTGAGTCGAAATCCTTGAGCTGCATTTCGTGGTGATTATTCCGCTTGAATTGCATCTCGATCAGTACGCGATGCACTTTTCACATTAAAGGGTTGAAACTTTGTACGTGGATTATGTTGATGTTGAGATACGTTCCTGCGTTCGTTTCAACTTTTTTTTCCAACCACGATGCACTTCGCAAATTTGTTTTTAATAAAATATATATATTTTTTCTTCAATTTGGTTTGCTGTCTTAGCATAATATTTCAAATTTTAATTCTGTTCCTTAGAATCGCATGTCGATGCGATGCATTTCGCGAGAAAAATACGACTTTTGTGATGGAGCTCTGCTGCTCACGCCTTTCTTCTTGTTGTGAATTATTTTCTACTCTTTAATTCCGTTTGCTCATCAAGCGTGATTTTTCAAATTACAATTCAATTCGTTAGAATCGCATCTAAGCGCGATGCTTTTCGCACGAAGAATACGACTTTATTGATGGAGGTCTGCTGTTCACGAGTTTTTTTTGTATATAGGAACGAAAAAAGCTGGCTTAAAGATAGCTGTGAATTTTTCCAGCATCAGACATAGATTTATATAGCGGTTCCAAGAGTTCCGTTTTTTATGACATAAGTACTCATCCCACACACACACACACACATATTATATATATATATAATATATATATATATATATATATATATATATATATATATATATATATATATATTTATATATATATATATATATATATTTATATATATATATATATATATATATATATATATATATATATATATATTAATATATATATATATATATATATATATATATATATATATATATATATATATATATATATATATATATATATATATTTGAAACGGGTTCTCGAGATTTTATGTAGGTTTTTAATATTATTATAACATTCAGCAGTTCTCAGACATTTCAAACCTCTCAATTTCTGGGGCTTCCCAGAAGTTCAGTCCTCAATTATCTCTAGGTGAAATATGTATGAAATAAACGATTATCATGTGACATATGATTGGTATCATTAAAATCTTTCTTATTGTTTTTAAAGCAGGGCGTATGTTCTTCGCTTCTTATTCCGAAGTTTCCATGTGTTTTAGCGATATGAATTTTTTTGCAATCATTACATAACAAATTAAATACACACGATTTTCAGTATTCATCTTATTTTGTTATATATTGAACAACGAGGTTTTGTACGGTATGCTATATTGATATTATAATGTGAGAGTATTCATGTCAGTTTTTAACAATATAGGTAAGCTAAAATAATCCATTCGAAATTATTTTCTTGTTAGAAGTTATTTTTAATTCGATAGAACAATATAAACAGTTGTTCGGAATATTTTATTATAAGAAATCCATTTAGCCCCTTATTTGCCGAAATATTTATTTAAAAGATGGAACAAACTGTTCACAGTCATGTATTCTGTACAAAAATGATTTATTGGTGTAGATTCGTCTTTGATATGTTTAACAAGAAACGATAGACAATTGAGCATTTTCATTAATTCCCTAAACTAAATACATTTCAATATCGAATAAATAATAGAGAGGGAACAGACTAACTCTACCAAATTTCTAGATCTTACTATAACTAGACTCGCTTTCGCGATTTCTCATAAACCACCTATACAAATTTCTCACATTATAATATCAATATCTCTTACCTTTCAAACAAGCCCAATAACAATAAATCAATTAAAATAAATCAAAAACCCATAAATTTCCAATATCGGGAGACTATAAATTGTCAAATGGCGAATTTAACAAAATGTATATTGCTTGTAATATGGAAACTTCGAAAAAAATCAGAGAACATTCCCTTTCCATCTAATATCAACAGACCTGACTGTTGATATTGGACTAAATAACACGTAATTAATAACTGATACATATATATATATATATATATATATATATATATATATATATATATATATATATATATATATATCTATATATATATATATATTTTTTTTTTTGAATGTCTGTTATATATAGGTATATATATATACCTATATATAACAGACATTCAAAAAATTATGAAAATTTTGAACAACGGTTGACTTTCGATACGCTGCAATTGACTATTATTTTCGATGAAAATACCACTATAGTTATTAACGTAACTAGGCCGATATGTAGCAAATAACGGATGAGGTTGGATATTGTAATCCGAGGCGCAGCCGAGGATTATAACTAACCGAATCCGTTATTTGCGTATCGGCCGTGTGTCGTTAAAGACTTTTCGTAATCCCGTTGGAAGATTACATTTTGATTCCGAAGAAAAAACAAACCCCGTACCTCAGAATTCTGAAAAAAAATCCCAACGTCGTGCACTCTGTTGTCATGGAACTGTTTGGCAATTTTATAAACCACGTCAGTTTTTTGTGTTCGCTGTAACGACGACTATGGATGAAATTGAGGAACAAAATGAAATTTCTTTTGAAATATTGGAAGAATCATGTGCAGGAGTGTTGATTTACTGCCGGCAATAACTCAACAGCGGTATAAAAAAGAATATGAAAATTTTGAAAATTGGCGTAATAGCAAGAATGTAAAGGTGGTTAATGTGGATGTTTTATTAGCCTATGCGAAGGAAAATCGAAGGTTTATTTTACCAACTCGCTGTGGACGAAGATTTCAATGTTGAAACTTGCTTTGAGAGTTTATGACAACATTGACATTTCAAGGTTAGTTATTTTAAATCTTGCACCATATTAGAGTATTATCAACAGAAATGTATTTTCAGATTTGGAAAATTATTTTTATTCTTGAGACGAAAATCTGATGGATACAACCCAAAGAAATCAAAAATTTTGTCACAGGGCACTCGTTTCTCAGATCCTCGGCTACCATGCTTGTAGAAAATGGTGGCGATCTACTATCGGTAAAAGAACTTGGAGGTTGGGACTCCTCTGCGGTGGCGGAGTCGTATATTGAAAATTCAGTTTCGAAGAGAATGGAGATAACGAGACAACTTTTTCATAATAATGAGGCTTCACCGACAACAAGTTCAAAAACTGTTGCTATAGATGGTAAATCTCTAATCAATAAGATAGACATCTCAAATAATAGCAATTGTCAAATTACTTTTCAAATAAATAAATAGTTAGTTTTATTATAATTGTTATTGTAACCAGAATGATGTTTTGAAATAAATATTTGAACAGGTGATTTCTTAACGGCCGCCGGCCGTTATAAAATTATGACGGCCGGCGGCCGTTAACACTGACTTTTCAATTGTCATCTGAATACCGTTAAATCAAAATAACAGTATGGGATTACGAAAATAAAATATCAGTTTCAGTAACCATCAACGTGTTGATTTGCTTCTGTCACTCGTTGTCACGGAACTTTACAAATGGTAACATAAAAATGAATATTTACATTCTGTAGTAGGTACGTGAACTGAACTGAAATTTGGATGAGAAACATATGTCATGAAAACATGTACATCTGTTACACATGCATATATTGGCAGATAAATCATGACGTTCGGCCAAGAACTCACTAACTATTTATTAATTTTTTCAAGTTCTAGGAGATGGTCTCTGATAATCTCTCAGAGTAAAACACGTGCAACTTTCCTCTTAGATGTATACTTCTCTTCGCAACACCTCCTACTTTTTGGATAGACGTAATATAAATGCTTAAATTATCCCTGTCGGACGCAAAACTCCTGACCGGACTAACGAAATGAATTTGGCAAAGAAACTGGATTACAATTAGAGCATTATATTTAGCAAAAACACCACTGAACATATTGACACATTTTTCGAAATGCCAAATTGTTCGATCCCTGAAGTATGTCGTATTAGAAATTTCGTTCAAGTTCAATTCATAAAAATCTATTTTATTTAGTCATCAAAATTCTCATAATATAATTTTTATATTCCTCTAATTGATGTACTGCCTCTTTATACTTTCATACTGAAAATGATAATTCGATTAAATGAAAAGAGAATATTCATTGAACGTCCATTAGCAAGTGTACCTATGAACTTGATAACGTTGTAAAATGTACATTTTATTATGCATTATCTGGAGTTATTGAAATTATCGAAAAAAGCATATTACTCCCAGTAAAGAACCAGATCAGCGAGTGTGATATTTTTGTTGGAATACGCATTGGTTGTTTTTTTTTAATCTAATTGATATAAATGTTCCACTATGGGCGCTATTTTCATCCTGTTTTCATGAATCGCTTTTTTTACTATTCGCCTAGGAGTTGAATTATTCGTTCTATATTTTTATCTCTGTTTATTTCAGAAGAACAGCAAATTCTGTAAATATTAGTTAGTTATGCTCATTATCATTTAGTACATGGGCAATAATATTTCTGTTTTTTTGGAATATATATTTAGATACTATTGTAACTTAAAGTTAAATGTTTTCTTGGTAGGTTTTCTAGGCATTTTAATGTACACATATCAACTACAAATGAAAAATTAACCGTAATGTAACAATATAAGTTTTTCATTGATTGGGCCGAAACATGGTTTATAAAAACAATCTAAACTTTTATTGAATGGAGTATCCGTCATGTGTATTTTATTCAATAAAAGTTAATATATATATATATATATATATAATTATATATATATATATATATATACATATATATTTATATATATATAATTATATATATATATATATATATATATATATATATATATATATAAATAAATATATATATATATATATATATATATATATATATATATATATATATATATATATATATATATATATATATATACATATATATATATATATATATATATATATATATATTTGTTAAGATAATGAAATAATAAATTCAGTGTAATGAAAAACTATTATTTCATTCTCCAAAAAATACTTAAATACAAAAACCGCTATTTCCGAATACGCACATTTACACTTAACCTCTAACCTAAGTGTACCACATAGAGAGTAAGAAAAAGCAATCCACAGAATAATATTTAGTATATATATATATATATATCTATATATATATATATATATTTATATATATATATATATATATATATTTATATATATATATATATATATATATATATATATATATATATATATATATATATATATATATATATATATATATATATTCAATAACAAGTAATTCTTGTGTGTTTTATATAACGACTCATAGTTGTTGCCTTCGCAGGTCAGTTGAAAAAAAAACTACAACGAATACCTTGCATTCATTGAATTCAAATTCGGAAGACAGAAATGAAAACAAACTATTCGGTGCCGCTTTTGATACTAACTAGAATTGTTCTGCAATTCTAAAGACTTATACTTATACAACGACTTGCTTCCTAATATTATTGTATATTGTCATAAAGTCATACTTTATATTGATCGAATGTTCCAAATTGAAATAAATGACATTTAATGGCATATAATATGATACTATTAATAAACCTATGACTCTGTAAAGACTTTATGCGCTAACTAAACTTTTGTGTCACAAATGCTTTACTATTGAAATTGTAGAAAGAATTCTATTTGTTATTTTGTATGTATGTTGAGCATAGTTGAAATCTCCTTTCAGAGCAAATTTAACCCTTAACTACTGACACCTATTTCCTCACACAGACCCTGACACGGAGTCTGCCAGACTCTTTTTTTTACTAGGGTTTCCACAGTTTGTCAATACTTTTTTGAAATATCTATTAATTAAAAGGGATAACTCACTTCATTCAGAAAGGGTAAAGAGAGTTTCAGAATCTTTATTCTTTAAAAAGTAAATAGTAATAGAGAAATTACCACACTCAACATTTTTCAAAAAAAATTACAATGAATTAAATAGTAGGCTGTATTAAGTTGTTGAAATCAAAATATTTATAATTTCTCTTGAAATCGAGTTCTCCCATGTATGTGGAGTAAATAGAACGTAAACTAAATGTTTACAAAAAAAGCTGAAAAAAAATGACAAGCACTGAAAATATGCATAAAAATTATTCAGTTAGATTGGCTGCAACACACTAGGCAAACTTTTCATTGGTTTTTTGCAAGTTAAACAGGCATATGTGGTCTTTCTTTTCAATTTCGGAGGACATATGTGGCAATATTTTCTGGAGAGGAGAGTTTCATCTCCAGTTAGAGGCTACTTGAAGAGTGCGCCGAATCAATTCTTTCAATGAGTTTTCATCTGGTTCTACATGGCTATTATGAATTTCTATGTTTTCAAATCATTGAAGCAAAGTCTCCTCAAAATTTTTGTCCATTGGTTTCACTCTTTTTGAAGTACTAGCCATATTAGTTTATATCAGTTTTATAACACTAACCCTGACAAGGAGTCCCACAGACTCCTCTTACGATATAGCTTGCACGAGATCAAATTAAAATCAGCGAAATTCAAACACATACACACTTGCCTAAGTTCAGGTACTGAAAGAAACAGGCGTCTGCTTCTATTGTGATGGGAGATATGACGTATAGTGCGCTTCAAGGAGTCTGTGGGACTCCTGTCAATAGTTAAGGGTTAAATTTGAAAAACCTACTCATGTGAATGAAAACATATAACAAAAGTTGACATCATAAATTTTACGAGAGAAAATATAATTATATAAGTAGACCAGAAGTTTGAACTAACCCCACCATCATTTATATTTGTAAATGTTTTTTATCATTTCGGTGAATAAGATGAAAGGAAATGAAAAAGTTTATTCAATACAGTCCAATTCAGTCGAGTTTCTGATAAAAACGTTTCACGGTTTGTCTCCATTTTGTTTGCAAAAGACGTTTATTGCAGAGAAAACACAAGCCCATGAAGAATTATTATAGAAAATGTATTTATATTGAATCTTGAGAAAACTGAGTGTATTTATTATGGCTTGAAAGATTCTGTTAGACGGCGAATTAAATAGAGATAGGTACACTATTGACCAAGGTTTCTACAAAATTCTTAGGAGTCCAAATAGATAGTAGATCAAACTGGTGTTGTCACATCGATGCAATAAATAAAAAACCGAGTAAATCCTTTTTGCCACATGTAGGATTGGGTGTATAGTTTCACTACATAGGGCTAAATTTTTTCATGGGTTTGATGTCTAGTGAATTCTTGAGTGGTTTTCTTGTACCGATACGAGTAGCTATTCCGGAATTATTTATGTTCGTAAAAGCTCTTTGTATATCTGAACAAATTACATCAGTAATTTGTCGCATGCTAGATCGATGCTTCCCTCTACTTATAAAAAATAATAACCACAACGAACCACACTACAAAATAGCAATGGACCCCACAGAAATATTTCCTCTACGTTGGTAATGAACTTCATTCTCATAAAAGACTTTATTCTAATCCGATAAACTGAAGATTACACTTTGTTTTCAAGCTCGTTTCAGTCACTGATGACTTTGTAAAAACTGGTCATATTGGTGAAGTAACTTCCAACTAATTAGGCGTTTGGCTTTACAGTGGAACCACTGGTGCCACGTTGCATTTGCGAAAGATTAATAGATCTTCTTGAACAATAATCACAAATGGGGTACCTATCATATAAATATATATATATATAAATATATTTTGCAATATGTCTTATACTAGGTACATCAATATTCTACTAAAGTTAATATATAAATTATAATTAATATAATATAATATATATATAATATATTATATATTATATATTAATATATTATATATATACATATATATACTATATAATATATATATATATATATATATATATATATATATATATATATATATATATATATATATATATATATATATATATATATATATATTCACTATAAAATTCAAATTACTTCTGAAATTCAAAATTCTAGTAGATAGTGAATTGAAAGGTTTTTCATTTTTACTAAGAATCAATTTAATTGAAGTTAATATTTGGTATTTGTGAAACTTTTTTATTCCTACTATGAAGATATCTTGTTTGAATTTTTTCGTTGAGGTAATGTCTTTTATTGTTTCAGATTTCCTTTATTGTTCATCAATTCAGAAAGTTAGGAGCGCATCCGCCATAATATTATAAAATAATTTATGTTCTTCTGGACAAACCATGGCATTGATAAGTCACAAGCTTCATACATATAGCCGATCAACATGCACTATTCATTTTAGTTTTAAATTAGTGTTAAATAGCGACTGTTTTTATTCTTTCATGACAGTTTTTGTAAAGTGAAATTTCTAAATTAATTCCTGCATAGTATTCTCGTATGATAAATCTTTACTGTTGGAGTTGTTTGTGTTTTATATTATTTGAAAATTTTCACGAAAAACAGGCTCGATGAATGTATTACAATGAAGCTGATTAAATTTTTGAATGAATGGAAGTCTACAGTTAGTAGAAGACATTTGAAAATTGAATAGCAGAGGTAAATTGTAACTTTTGTTGAGTGGATATTACAATATTACTGCGTATATTATACGTAGTAGTAGCAATAAAGATTATAGTGCTCATCTCAAAATTCCTCAAAAGTTATTCCTACATTCACTCCAAGAATAACAATTGGTGTTTCAAATATAATAACTAAACGTTAATTTGGACCTAGCAACGACAGAAATTAGTCCTTGAGCATGAAAAATCTTTTGAGACGTTCAGATAAATGTGTTCACAGATGGAAAAATTTATTGGAAATGTGAAAACTACCTACCCAATCTAAAAATAGAGCAGATGTAAGATATACTGAAATTCAAGAGTATTCAATTAACTGATACTTGCAAACAACTTTCAGATTTATGTTTCCTGTTATATCTGTCGGTTCTAACATTGTTTTCAAATTTTTGAATAATGATACTTATTACAGGATTTCAGTATAACTCGACGTTTCTGAATTATACTGAAATAAAGACAATTTCGCACAGACTATGGAAACCTCACAATAAAATTTTTCATGCATTATTGATCGAAAAGTCTAGATTGTCTTTAACAGTTTACTGAGTATCAGTCTGAAAACTGTCACCTTGTGTATATATCTATATATATATATATATATATATATATATATATATATATATATATATATATATATATCTATATATATATATATATATATATATATATATATATAATATATATATATATATATATATATATATATATATATATATATATATATATATATATATTATATATATCATGTTTGAGGTTTTGGTTTGAGGAGGCTACAAGAGGTGTTAAAAAATACACCATAGGCGAAAATTTTTAGGATTTCAAGGTCAACCGCCTTATAATTTAAAGAAAATCAAAGTAAAACAAGCGCCCTAAGCTATTAATTTGTTTTCACTTTCGAGTGTCTACCTTGAGACCTACAACTCCTATTTACAATATTCACAAAAACTCTTCTCAGCCAATTAATCAATTCATCTATTCATCAAATTTTTTTTTCTTTCACAAAATAGATACCTGCCTACCTACTTAACGAATTTGTTAACAGCTGGTGAGAGCAAATAAAAAGTTATTATATATTTTTGAAGATTAGCGGGATTCTGCGATCTTTAACGTTAGCAAAATGATCTATAATATCCTCATAAAAATTTTTGTTGTTCCCCAAAAGTTTTACCAATTCCTTTTCAATAGACAACAAACTAATATTTTTCAAACGATCCTGGCTCATTGAATTTCGTAAATAAGTTTTAATTCTCTTAAGAGTGGAAAACGAGCGCTCTGCGGAAGCCGATGTCACCGGAATAGAAACAATTAGACATAAGAGTTTATAAATTTGGGGTAAATCTTGATTCAAATCATTATCAAAAAGGTATTTAATACTCCTCACATGATTTTTATTTTGCTCCAAAATTTCATTGTCATTATAAACAACACACAGTTCACTTTTTATGGCCACCTTATCAAAAAAAGTGTATTTTTGACATAAATTTTCCAAAAGGTTATCTGGAAAATTAGCCGAAAATCCGGTTAACAAATTTTTATTGAGTAAGTCGAAGAAATGCAGTTCTTTCAAATCAGAGAACCTTATTTCTATTTGACCCCTAATAGTATCCAAAATTTCATAAAATATTTGCTTATAGTGAAGCTCCGTATCTGCGTAACTGAATTTCTTTCGTTTTGGGCTAAATTGAGTCGTATCATCAGTAGTTTGAAATACAGAAAATAGTTTTTTAAAATAAACTTCTGCACGAAATTCTGAAATTTTTTCCAAAAGAAACTTGAGCCGATTTCGTGAGTAAATTACATCTGAAAACTTGTGCTGTAAGATTTGAAAAACTATTTCTGTTTGTTCAAAAATTAATTTAAAGATGTTTAAAAAATATATAAATTCCTTATCTTGTAAGTAAGATATTAATCCGCGTGCTGTATTTAAAGTTACTTTATCGGTGAAAAATTCCTCACTTTCAACTAGGTATATAATTAAATACTCAAATCCTAAGCGGCTCCAAACAGAGACATTTTCACTAGTAAAAAGTAAACACTGCCAACAAAATAATTTATTTTTAACCTGTGATCCGGTTAGGCAAGGATGTCTCTCATAATTCCTTGTATTAAAACCGCGGTTTTGTTGTCTGTTACGCTGCACCACATTGTTTAATTCAGGGGTAGGTCGCAATGTTTTTATCAAAACTTTATCCTCATAACTTAGTGCACTAAAGTTATGGGATAACAAATATTCCACTAAGTCACCATTGAAATTTTTGAAATCAACTTCAGTAACTAAACTCATTTTCAAACAATACGCGAGCAATATAAGTAAACACGCTGCTGTTTTCGGCCATTAGTAACTACGATCACACTACGATTCAATTAATGCTTTCCAACGAATTCACTCGATGTCACGCGAAATTCTATAGTTGTGATTGGTCGACATTGTATGAGTCTGGGTTCCTATCGATGTTGCCATTTACATGTGTTTTGCTTTTCTATTGCAATGAAGTATTCATTCGGAGTATTTGCACCGTTGTTTGCTTTTCTGTGGCAGGCATAATATGAACGTTGAGAATATACCTTTCTATTATATTATATAATGTAGGTTGAAAAGAAGGTAGGTGCATAAAATAATATGATTTTGATTAATATGAATATGCTGAATGCTGACTATTCAATATAATATATTAGGATACACGGAATATTATTGCGGAGGCTTAGCCTCCTTTGACTAGCCGCCCCTGATATATATACATATATATATATATATATATATATATATATATATATATATATATATATATATATATATATATATATATAAAAAATATATATATATATATATATAATATATAATATATATATATATAGTATATAGTATATATATATATATATATATATATTTATATATATATATATATATATATATATATATATATTATATATATATATATATTTATATATATATTTATATATATATATATATATATATATATATATATATATATATATATATGTATATATATATATATATATATATAATATATATATATTTATATATATATATATTTATATTTAATATATATATATATATATATATATATATATATATATATATATATATATATATATATATATATATATATATATATATATATATATAAGAGGTCATAATGAGGATTCGAGTGCTACAGAAACTGGTTTGAAATTGCAATTGCAGCATTTATATACATAATAGTTATTCATGTACCAAGTGCGTTATATCGATCCTAACGCCCGGAAGTTAACATTCGTCCTGAGGGCCTTCGGCCCGATGGGCGTTAGAATCTAGTAACGCACGTGGTGCATACAAGATTTTATTCCTCACAGAAAAATTATTTTATTAAAATGAAAAATCGATTTTAGAATGGGTCATGTCTTTTGTTGATATTTTGACGTTTGTTGAATATATTTTTCATCATTATATTTGGAGAATGTCATTGATGCTTCTTTTGTGTAGTCCTATAGAAATAATAGAAATGAATATGAATTTACCAAGAATGTCATAGAAAATGCAGCCAAAGCTGCGAATAATTCATTACCGGAGAAATCCAGAGTCGTATACGACAAGGATTACGAAGTATTTAATCAATGAAAGTTGCTCCAGTTGTCCTTGTACAATGAGCGGGCGTTATGATCCATAATGCCCGCTCATAATGCCCTAAGGCATATGAGCGTATTTATAGCAACCGTATTTAAGGCATAATCAACAAATAATATACAAGTGAAAAATAAAATTTTTTTAAATTTGAACCCACATTAATTTGAATGTCAAGATAAAATTCCTATACTATGATTACCATATAGTATCTACAATTTGAAGTTTGAGGTTTATTGATACCTACATGTTATAAGGAAAATGTTGTCCTTAATTTTTGTGAAATATTCAAGTAGTAAAGAATGATTATCAAGAAAACGGTATATTACTCATTTTCAATTTAGTTTTCAATAAATCAATTTCCAAATCGTGAAATCCTTCACTCAGCAAAGTATAAACAATGACGATAGGATGATTTATGGACCTTCATTCTTCCGATTTAACACCGCAGCAGCGAGAAAATGTAATTTCAACTGTAACCATTTCTCGAATTTCAAAACGGTTTCAAGTGATTTATACTGTATCATTAATTAAAATGATTTTTGTTTCACTTTCGTATAAATAGCTTGAACGAATTAGGGAACTAGAGTGGCACTTCACCGGCAAGATATTGAATGTATATTTTTAGTGGATAGAAAGTGAAGTTGTTTGTAAATATAAATATTATCTAACTATTAGAGTGTTTGCCAGTTTAGCCAAGGATACATTTTGATGTATTTTCTGAACCTATTTTATTCAAATCCATTGCTTCGACTCCATGAACTTAAGATGAGGCATGAAGGCACTTGGGAAAAACTTTTATAATGTAATTTTGAATGAACATTTTCGAGATTGTAGAAGGCGTTACAATTATTTAGATTGATCATATTGAACATATACTAGTCAAGCTGATGTGGTCCAATATTAGATATTTTTTCAATTATGGATGAAAGTTTTCTTCTGGTTATTTGTTTTTCATGTTATGAGAAAACTTACAACGAAATACTTTTTAGAATTTCGATAATATGTTATAGCAAGAAGAATTCATCATATATTTTCCCTATTAATTTCTTCACTTTCGTCAAATAAGATTCAGTAATAATTTCAGAAATATTAGTGAATGTATCTTTTGTGATGAAGTGGTGGGATAAATGATACGGTTTTGTTTTTTTTGAACATAAAACATTAAGTATCTTCCTCTTTCAAATCTTGTTTATTACACTAAATATTCATTATTGAAGAAAAAGACAGTTAGAAATATGCAATTGATTTTTTCTAATATCAACTTTGAAAATGACCCTTTTCTTTAGTTTACCATATTCTCAAATTAATTATAAGCAGTTGCATCTGGTATTTGCAATTGATTTAGCAACTTTAAAAACATTTAATAATTGTGATTTTTTTTCTCAGAAGGTATAAATATTTTTTATCATTACTTGTGAAATGATGTGTGAGTGACATAAATAATTACTTCGGGTTGCTTTCGGCCAGGGATGTTGATTTCAGACTATATTTCGTCGATTTCTTCAGCAAATATATATACGTTCCAAATTTAAAACAATCAATTAAAGC
>JARQZK010003056.1:120000-132001 GCA_030704885.1 Cynegetis impunctata | reverse complement strand
AAAATCATTTGTGACGCATGGGTTCTGTCCCATTTTAATTACTGTGACGTTGTTTATGGGCGTTTTTTGACAAAGTTGGATATAAAACCTGTCGAGATGATGCAGCGTAGTTGTCTGAGGTTTATATGGGGGATACGCAAATTTGAGTGACGCATAAGCTGCAGGTATCTCGTTGGATCACTATGGAGAATCGGTGTAAGCTGCATTCGGCGATTCTGTATTTTAAAATTTTAATAAACAAAACACCTCCATATCTTTATAATAAAATAAAATTTCGTTCGGATGTGCATACCTTGAATCAGTTGCGTAGATAGCTTTATGCGATGGGGGGGGGGATATGACTTTGTGTAAAATTCCATAAGTTTTTCGTCTAAAGTTTTATTTTTGTTGATAAAAATAATCTAATATGTAGCACAAAATATGCAGAAAAAAATTTGTTTAGGCCTAACATCGCCTTGACGAATTAAATATTTCTTCCACACTTTCAACTAACGAGAACAGAAGGTGTGGCAGTAAAAAATTTTTCGATAAAACTTGTCAGTTTTGATGAATTTATCAGCTGCTTTGTCAACTTCGTATAAATCATGCTCGTAAAACACCGAAAATCTTTTCAATATATTTAGTCTAGTCGAGGAGGCCTCAGTAGCCCAGCAGTGAGGTGTATTGCTTGTAAACAGAGGATTGTGGGTTGGAATCGCAAGCAAAAATTGTGAAAGTTATAAACAATATACCTACTGAAAAAAATGAGATTGGTTTCTTGCCAATATGTCAAAAAATAATTGAGATTTTTGAAATCTGAAGAAAGATTCAAAAAGAAGAGGAACTTTCCCAAGAGAAAAACTCAACTTCCGAAACTGTAGAATCAATATTCATAATTTTCTCAGAGAGGTAAATATACTGCTGAAAAGGGGTAACTTCGTTTGGGCAAGTCACGCCCATTTAGGACACTTCAACAATAAACATTATTTAACCATTTCAAATATGAAAAGTTACTGAATCGGTGAATGAACAATAATCCGGCGATAATAGAAATTTTTCTATTAGTTATGCAATAGTTACTTAACAATTTTTTGGTGCTTGAACATGAAAATTGTGATAACTGTTCAAGTATAGATCTGAGATTTCTGCATTCTTAGAGCTATTGAAGTAAATCCCTGTTGAAAAAATAAAAAATTTCAATTCTTCAGTTTTTTATTAACAATTTACGTAGTTTTGCAAAATCAAAATTGAATTTTGTTTATAAATTTAATAGTCCGTTCCTTATTATCGAAAGCTACATGGATATGGTGGCTTTCAATTTTCATCTCCTATTGTTTAAAAAATCGTTATAAATAAATGCGTTGTTTATAAGAGAATCAGAAAAAAAAGTTATGATTAGAGTGTTTGATATTTTAACTCAGTAAATTGTTAATAAAAAACTAAAAAATCAAATTTTTTAACGGGGATCTGTTCTGCGGTCTTCCGAAACTAGCTCCAACAAAGGAAAAAAATATCAGATTTATCGTTTAACAGTTATCACAGCAAAATACTATTGCATAACTTATGCTCGAAAAATAGCGATAAAAATTTGTTGTCGATGGATTATTGTTCATTTACCTATCCATTAATAACCTGAAATTTTCCATTCCTTGATTTTCATATTTAATATAGTTGAATAATGTTTATTGTTGAAGAGTCCCGAATGGGCGTGACTTTCGCAAGCCAGATTACCTGTTATCGGCCGTATTTTTACCCCTATGAGAAAATTATAAATATTTATCCTACAGTTCCGGGAGTCAGAAATTTCTTATAGGAAATTCCCTCTTCTTTTTGTATCTTTATTGAGATATCAAAATATCAATTAGTTTTTGAGATATTTGAAAAAATGAACTGTTTTCTTTTTCTTTCAGTGAATTGTTTATCACAATTTTCGCGAATGGAACTTAATTTTTTTCAAAAACTATTTAAATGCTATTTGCTCATATTCTTCCGTAACTGATGAGAAAAGTTGAACACGAAAGCACTTCCAAACTAGACTCTCATGATTAATAAATCTTTCATCATGATCCATGATGTAGAAGTCCAGAAATGGATTATACGCCATCGCAAGAAAATGTTTACTAACTCGACAATTTTTATTAACTTCAAAATATTATGGAGTAATTAAAATGACAATCAAAGCCAAAATTTAGTCCTATTTTTCAAAGAGCTCCTATTTTGATACCTACATTAAAAAATAATCGAAATATTAAATACTGATTGAAAATCTTCTATGAGCAGAAGTCACGCACTTCGAATGTTAACAGGAATTTAATCGGTCACTAGGACCAAAAAACGTGTTTGAAAGAGCTTAAATGACTGAAATGGAAAATTTTATGTACGAAGGAAGAAGTCAACCAAAACCTCATCGCACTTCTTTTCTTTCTAAATTTTATACGACCTATACTATTGAACAATACTGCTTCAGATATAATTCTACACCTGCGTATACCATTAAACGAAAGCTCGAGCACTTTTGTTCAATAGTAAGTATAGTATACAATTTAGAAGGAGAAGTGCGTGGAGATTTTGGTTGACTTCTTCCTTTCGAAATGAAAATTTTCCATTAGAGCCTTTTGAACTTTTCAAACACTCTTTTGCGCATAGTGACCGATTAAACTTACTAATTCAACATTGAATAAAATATGCTCAAAATTACTAGTTACTTTATAATATTAAAATTATTTCTATTCCTGATTGGTCGGCCTGTTTGAAGCGCAGAAATTATACAATACTCAATTGCACAGCCGTCACAAAAACATATCTAGGTGATTCTTTTTAAATTGCACATACATAATAGCAGAAGAGGTGCTAGTGCTTAGTAAATTTCATGTAAAGGTACTTAAATACGTGCATAGATACGAAGACTTTTATTCAGTTCTATTATAATTATCGTAGGCTCATGAGGGGATTGATCCCCTTGATTCCCCCCCCCTATCTACGCCACTGCCTTGAATGTTAGAAGTAGGGGACTGCTAACCCCCCTCCCACAACATCGTACTGCGATTTTCCAGAAAGGTTTTTCGTGCGACATATATGCTAGACAATGAACTTTCTATTGCCGAAATTGAGGGGTTGCACATCTTTGAGTAGATTTTCTGTAGAATTGAGGAGCTATTTGGCTCAGAGTCCATTACACTGATGAAGAACAAGCAGACATAAATGTTGCGGGTTGTAAGAATATTTAATGAGTAAAAAAAATTTTTTTCGTTTTGTGAAAGGGTCGTATGGAAAATCAGTTTCAACGACCCTTCTAATTGTGAACAGAATCGTTCTTATGTAGTGTTTTTTTTTCTGAAATGTCTCAATTTGTTGTAGTTTTCTGTCACAATAAAATTTATTATTATTATTATTATTATATATATATATATATATATATATATATATATATATATATATATTTATATATATATATATATATATATATATATATATATATATATATATATATATTATATATATTTATATATATTTATATATATATATATATATATATATATATATATATATATATATATATATGTATATATATATATATATATATATATGTATATATATATATATATATATATATATATATATATACATATCAGATGCAATCATCGCGTTATGTGGTTCATTCAATGCTACCAGTTAAATGTCTTTTTATTCATTTTTACTTTAATTACGTTTCGGTCATCAGTGTGACCTTTATCAAATTTACAATGGAACGTGTGGACACTAAAACGAATAAAACATCTACCAAAGTATGAGAGCGTGCAGAATTTACCACCTACATAATAACCCCAATACCATACAACGAAACCTATATCCGCCAATCATTCGCTTATAAAATTCAGCTTATTTCCACTGTAATTTTATATTGAATAGGATAACCTTGGATTTTCAGAAAAAAACAAATATAAAACACCACTAAAGTAACCATCTATGAATTTTTCACTTTTTTATATAATATATCAAAATACTAGGCCCCCAACGAAAAGAACTCTCCAAATTCGTCCAAGTCCGGATATCCACAAAATTGATTTCATCACATACTGGTAAAGCTAATAAAAGCATTTTATTTTGATGATTCTGGTTTGGACATTAGAACAAGGAGATGATAATATCTTATTATATTCAGTCATTATTACGTGTGCAAATTTTCAAGTCAGCAAGAATAACATAGGTAAAACTAAGGTCTTAGTAAGAATCTTGGCGAAGGACATCGAGTACTGAGGGCTAACCAGATCGAGATGCGATTGGCGGTTGAGGAAAAGAGTTGAAACCCACAGAGGATCGTATTGCAACATGAACTCAATCCACGTACCAAATATCAATCCTCTAACTCATTCTTCAGTAGCTGTGGAGTTGCGCAAATTTAAAAAACCCATGTCATTTGATTGGATGGAAGCCGTTGGAGATAACAATATTCACCGGGAAAAATTAATTTATGAAAACGCTAATTTCAGGTGATTTGATTCGATGGGAGCCGCTGGAGATGCCAAATGTGCAAGGAAAAAAAAAAAAATATATATATATATATATATATATATATATATATATATATATATATATATATATATATATATATATGTATATACTATATAGATATATATTAAGATATAAATATATATATATATATATATATATATATATATATATATATATATGTTATATCGTATGTTTTCTCGGATGGTGGAATGAATCTGAGAAAGATTCCGGGGTTCAATCCGATTGTTTCGAAAGTTTTGTTGGCGCTGAGAAGCACCGTTTGTTTCACGACGTTTCGCCAAAATCTCATTTGGCATTTTCAAGTGCTGCTGTACGTCTGGTGACTCGACGGCAACTACTGTTCGCCTCTGCTTGTGTCCGGGTTTTATTGGCATTGGCTGGTCCTGTTTCCTGATTGGCGGGTTCGCTGTATAGGCTCCGCCCCCTCACTTCTTGGCTTCGATTTTCTTCGTCGATGTTTGTTTTCACGTCTTGTGTCGTTCTAGGCGTTTTCGTGTCTCCTCCCCGTAGAGGTGTAGACTGTTATATCGTATGTTTTCTCGGATGGTGGAATGAATCTGATATACATACACTGACATCAAAAAGGCCATCAAAAAACAAGAAAATCCAACAAAAACATCAAAAAACAACGCCGAAGAATTCAGACAAAAAGCAGTACTTCCATACGTAAAAGGAATTACAGATAAAATTGGAAGAGTCTTGAGAAAAAATAACATAACACCGATATTTAAACCTCAGAAAACAATAGCCAACATACTCGGAAACCCGAAAGATAAAATCGGACTAGAAAACCACGGCGTCTACAGCATACCTTGTGCAGATTGCGGCCAAACATATATAGGACAAACGAACAGAAAAATATCAGCAAGAATCCAAGAACATAAAATTTGCGTCAGGAACAAACAAACAACATCAGCCCTATTTCAACATCACCAAGCAACCGGCCACCGAATCGATTTTGACGAATCAAGAGAAATAGCATCAATAGAAAACTACAGGGTCCGTACCATAAGAGAAGCCCTAGAAATAGAGAAATCAGGACATCTGAACAAACGATACGATGCTCTGAATATTCCACTAACTTGGAAAACAATTTTAAAAAACACGAAAACGCCTAGAACAACACAAGACGTGAAAACAAACATCGACGAAGAAAATCGAAGCTAAGAAGTGAGGGGGCGGAGCCTATGCAGCGAACCGGCCAATCAGGAAACAGGACCAGCCAATGCCAATAAAACCCGGACACAAGCAGAGGCGAACACTTCTCGATATCAAGAGAGCGTTCGATCAGGTCTGGCATGCCGGACTGATTCGGAAGCTTCAGGATATCCATCTCCCCCTCCATCTGATTAAACTTTTAGTTTCTTATCTTTCCGACCGCAGCATCAGAATAAAAGTACAAAAATCCTTTTCCGAACCATTTATTCCTCGAGCATGAATTCCGCAAGGATCGATTCTCGCTCCCCTCCTTTATCTCATTTTCACATACGATATTCCCCATCCTTTAAATATAGATACACAGATTTCGCTTTTTGCAGATGACACGGCGATATGGACCACGGCGAGGACGTCGACACTATGCAACCGCATAGCGCAGGGCCACCTAGACCCGATCAGTACGTGGGCGAGCAAACGGAGAATAACACCTAACCCAAGTAAAACACAAACAATACTTTTCCATCACCCAAATTACACTCGAACACGTAGATTCAACAAAAACGACGTCCGACTAAGGTTATGGGGTGAAAATCTCGAACTGCAGGAGGACATTATTTACTTGGGAGTCATATTCAATCAACACAACAATTGGAAATCCGATCTTCAAAACACAATCAAAAAAGTCCGAAACAGATCTAACATTCTATATGCTCTAAGAGGCAGAATTCGAGGATGTAACCCTCGAACTCTGTTAAACACGTATAAAACGTTCATAAGACCAGTAGTAGCATATAGATCGTTACTCTATTCGACTCTACCTCACAGATACGTCCGACAGTTGGAGAGCTGCGAAAGAGCAATCTGCCGTAGTATTTTCCGTCTAGACAGACGTTATCCGTCACACCTAGTACACGATCATGTAAACATTCCCCCCATTTTCAAACACCTCCAAAATCTCCAAGCTCGATACGCCCAACGTATATTGCACGGTCCCAACATCGAAGCCCGATCGACGCTCATGATGCCGTGGCACCGTCGACGAAGAGTTCTCTGCAGAAGGCCGAAGAAAAGGTTTCCTTTCCCTCCTTCCAGAATCCTCCAAGTGCTTCAGGACCCTCCTGATGAAGTCCTCGACCACCTAGAGGACATACCACTCCTAATCCGCTGACCCGAAAAAGTGCGCGTAGTGCCGAAAGTGCGCGAAACGTCGATAGTGCGAGTAGTGCCGAAAGTGCGAGTAGTGTCGACAGTGCGCGAAAAGTCAATCCGCTCCGAAAAACCGAGTGCGGTTCGGTTAGTGCGCGAAACGTCAGCAAATGTATCTATTGTCAAACCATTTTTATAAATTATATATAATAAAGTTAAGAATATCAGTACATTGCGTGGGTAAAGGTTTTCTGTGGTTTCCCTTACCATCTAATGTCAGTTGAAATATATTGACCTTGGACCGAATGGCACGTAATTAGCAAAAAAGTCGGCCGCAGCCGCATTCCCCGATAGGAAAATTAGGTTTTTTTATTAATATTGTAAATGTTAGAGAATTAATTAAGTAAAGCCAGGGTTGAAGAAGGTTGCAAAACCTTATAACTTCCCACAATAAAATATTTAGCTAGATAACAAAAATGTACCCCATCCCCCCAGAAATCTTGAATAAACGTATTTTGATTGATTGATTGATTGAGAGGCGAACAGTAGTTGCCGTCGAGTCACCAGACGTACAGCAGCACTTGAAAATGCCAAATGAGATTTTGGCGAAACGTCGTGAAACAAACGGTGCTTCTCAGCGCCAACAAAACTTTCGAAACAATCGGATTGAACCCCGGAATCTTTCTCAGATTCAAATATATATATAAATATATATATATATATATATATATATATATATATATATATATATATATATATATATATATATATATATATATATATATATATATATATATATATATATATATATATATATATATCAGATATCCGATTGTTTACAAAATAAGGACGTTGTTATATAGGTATTTTACTAATTCCGGTTATTTCGGATTTGTCATTGATTGCTTCTAGATAACTAACTGAACATGCAGCATATATATATATATATATATATATATATATATATATATATATATATATATATATATATATATATATATATATATATATATATATATATATATATATATATATATATATATATATATATATATATATATATATATATATATATATATATATACGTATGCGCCGCGTGAGCTACTATATGTGTGAGAAAAAAAATATATATATATATATATATATATATATATATATATATATATATATATATATATATATATATATATTATATATATATATATATATATATATATATATCAGATATCCGATTGTTCACAAAATTAGGACGTTGTTAGATAGGTATTTTCTTAATTCCGATTATTTCGGATTTGTCATTGATTGCTTCTAGATAACTAACTGAAAATGCAGCATATATATATATATATATATATATATATATATATATATATATATATATATATATATATATATATATAGGGTTGCCATCCGTCCGGGATTCCCCGGATTTGTCCTAGTTTAGGGGGCGTCCGGACGAGGCTTTCAAAATATGTCCGGATAAAACCCGGACAAATTTTGTCAGGGGAATCCCGATTGACTGAAAGATGAGCAATATATTAAAACAAATCTTAGTTAAAATTTAATTTATAATCGTAAGCCGCCTACAAGCTAAATCCAGAGAGAAACTTGCTAAATACACAGACGGTTTCTCCACTGACCGAAATAAATTATAATTTTGAAGATTTAAGTTGCTGAAGTTTAACTTGATCTAGTTAAGGTTAAAACTTGTTAGTTACTTTTAATTTATAGTTTATAAATAATTTAGGCTTTTGGATACCTAACTTATCTAACATTATTTCATTGACAAATTTTTTAATGTAGGTATTTTAAATTTTTATCAGAAATTATACTACTTACATTCGATACAAAAAACATTTAAAATATTTTTTTCATTATTTATGAAGTATTTAAAATTGATCAAGGAACCCCGTAACTACAAAAGCTACATGTTTGTGACGTCACAATGTTGAAGGAACTTCTCGATATCACAGGTCAATGACTTCTACTTGTAAATTGACTGAAAACAGAAGTTCAGTGCCAAAAATTATTTATAATAGCTACTTTTATTTAGTCATGTGTGACAAAGGATTCATAAAGGTTAATTCTGATAATATACCTGATATATAACATCTTGTGGAATATTTTTTGGCGATTTGTTTTTTTAGTATTCGTACATAATATTACGAAGAAACGATAACTTTTTAGGTTTGACATTTCAGATTTATTTATTAATATATTGGTGATAACAACAAGATTTAATCGATTAATAACTAGAACAGAGTATCAGCTGTGTGCTACGATGTTTTAGAAATTAACGTTGTGACTTCACAAGCGCTTTTGTTTGTTCGGGAACCGTCTGCGTGTTTTTTGAATACTGGATTCTAAAATTGATTCTTTATTTACTATAACTTTCTAATTGGAGCTAAGAATAGTATTGTTATAAAACGTATATATGATCTTTCCATTTATCACAATTTTTTTTTCAAATATCCGATTGATACAACATTGAAGGTCTTGGAGATTTGGAGAAAAAAAATTCAAAGATTCTCAACACGAAACAAGTTTAATTCATAATTGAAATATGATAATTACAAAACACGACAAACAATTACTCATCATATATATATATATATATATATATATATATATATATATATATATATATATATATATATATATATATATATGATAAATCAATAAAAGAATAGAAAAAAAAATTAAAAAAACTACAAACAAAAACTCATTCTAAATATAAAAATTCATATGAAAAATAAATGAAAGAAACTAGATGAATTAATAAGTTTAAAATTATACATATATATTTAGGGTAACGGTCCATTAGTTGCAGGCATAATTGCATCATCTTTTTCTCTGTGGCTTCTCTCCTTGGCCCTTGACGAATAAACTATAAACATAATATTCAGAATGGGTTAACATATATTATTGCATCAATTATTTGATTCAAAAGAGTACATTCAATATTTTAATATCATGCCAACCTCAAACTCAATTCTTTCAATTGTTCAACTACACCTTATAGCAACTGATAAAATCCTCCAAATGCCCACGAAGATGACCAATCACAAAACAATAAGAATGCCGAATGCCAGTTGATCTTCTAACAAACAACAAAGAAAACAAACTTGCGTATTAAATTATGAGGTTAATTTACATTGTTGACAGATCACCGAATAATTCAAACAATGTTGCCAAAAGGGGCAAAACCACAAAAACCGAAATGCAATTATTGAGATTTGTGTAGGTACCTATAATATATGTATATATCATTCTTGGGAATTTAGAATAAGGATATACTATGCATTAATGATATTCTACTTGCGAAATGGTCACTTCCCAGAAATGTATGAGATATATTTCATTTTTCTCCATAATTATTTTCCAGAAGAAAAACAAACACTTTCAACATTTCGACGAGTTTCGATGATTCTTATTATATATGTGAGTGGATATCGAAAATTCCAGGGTCATGAATAGGATACCCTATAAATATTCCAGATAGGATGTCCTCTTGACAAATTATGCGGGAAATCCCCTGGATATCCCAATCATGTCCTTGTACCGCGTTACATCAAAAGGACATACCTAGGACATCCATGTGATGTAAGGGAGGTATTAACTCTAAAATTTGTAATGGCACCATGGGCATGTTATATACGGTATGAAAACTATTTCGACATCAACTCTGAAGTTGTGAGAAATATTTGAATCTTATGATTCGCCTGTAGGAAAAAGATGAATTTTTTATTTTTGAAGTGTGAAATGTTTATTTGAAATCGAAATCTGCTAGCAATAAATGCACGAACTGATTATCCAGTAGTACCTGGCAAATGTAGAGCCTAGAGCCTCTCTTCAAAAGATCTCCTCAAATATACCAGAATCTAATCATGAAAAACATACTCGTGGACCATGGTCGATTTCATACATTACATAGAGTGAACAAAAAAAATCCTTTAATAATTTGAAAATTATCAAACAACTTTCCAAGGGAGCTGGTTATACGTATTCCGCAACGCAAAATCTACATTCACAACCCAACGGTGAATTATAGAAATTGTCAAGTCACCCCGACTCAAAACCTGCATACAGCTGTTTCGATCTTATTAGATCTCATCAGTGCAGCTTATTTGACTCGGAGTGAATTAACAAATTTCTAATTGTTTCCCAATACAAATCGCGGTCAGTAACACTGTCTGGATAACAACCCAGAGCGCCCTCCCACCAAAGATATTGGGAACCAACAATTCACCGCTTAGATCGAAAATGCAGAAATTCGACGCACAAATACGTACCTCCTGATATGAAGATATCTACTGTACAACAGTGGTGTATATGATTCCAAGGCACACTAACATAGTGATTTAAAACCTTTGGATATACTCACGAGAGCGCGCTCCGAAGATGCTAGCAGCGGAATACGCAAAATACAACAATCAAATCATGAAAAAAATACTTGTTGACCATGATCAATTTCATACATTACATCAAGTGATCAAGGAAAATTCTTTAACAATTTGAAAATTATCAAACAACTTTCCAAGGGAGCTGGTTATTCGTATTCTGCAACGCAAAATTTGCATTCACAATTCAACGGTGAATTAAAGTAATTGTCAAGTCACCCCGACTCAAAATCTGCATACAGCTGTTTCGATCTTATTAGATCTCATCACTGCAGCTTATTTGGCTCGGAGTGAATTAACAAATTTCTAATTATTCCCCAATACAAATCGTGGTCAGTAACACTGTCTGGATAACAATCCAGAGCGCCCTCCCACCAAAAAAAACCCCACCAATAATCTCCTATAGAGTTGGAGTTAACTTCCGAAATTCCTCCATAATACATTGTCTTCAATCATATTTGAAACTTTTTATTCTATGTACTATTTCGGAGTCAGCTATTTTAAATTTCAAAGTTGATACCTACATCTACAAAACATAATATAATGTAAATCACTGTCCCTCCCAAATTAAAAATCAGCATTTTTTGTAAATTTTTTAAAACTTCATATTTAACGAAATATTCGGAGAGAAAGTTCTATCTGGGACACTCAGACACTCATATATTTGTATAAATATATATATATATATATATATATATATATATATATATATATATATATATATATTATAATATATATATATATATATTTATATATATATATATATATATATATATATATATATA
>JARQZK010003056.1:55000-110000 GCA_030704885.1 Cynegetis impunctata | reverse complement strand
TATTAAACTTTTGTCATATAAGATTCACGAATTTTTTTATGGAAGAACAAAATAACTTAAGTAACTCTTTTTCTATAAAATGCATGAAATTCATCAGATCAATCAGATTTTATTTCTTTGATTGGACAGAATGCGAAATTTTTTATTATAGAGCGCATATTTTCTTTTTCTGTTTAATTTTATGTATACCACAAGCTTCAATTTGAAGCGTAGATAAAAAAAAATGTCATTTACCAGGAATAAAAAAATATTTTTCCTTTAAATATAAAAAATGTCATTTACCTGGAATGAAAAAATATTTTTCCTTTAAATAATCAAAACAAAAGTTTAATTATTCTCTCTCTTAGTTGGAAATATCAAAATATTTCTGAAACTTCATCTATGTAAATGAAACTAAATTCACTTTATCTTTTAACAACCGGGATTACACAGTTACATCCAACGAAATTAATTTCTGGTCTCCCTAACTGAAATAAAAATATCCGTTAATTATAAACATACAATACAATAGTAGCTAGTCCTCCAAAATGAAATTGATGCATTACATATTGCTTTAATCATTTATATTGGCCAAACCGATAAACCAATCAATAGAAATTATAGAAAACTTATTGAATCAAATCTTTACAGATGTAATTACGAACAAAGATCAGAGAACACTCATTAGGTATTATATGAATAAAAATAATTTATTGAATAAATGATTTGTCCATGCATTCAATTTGGTGAACATCGAAATTAAATAACTCATGCAATTTTTATAAGATTCATGAAATTTTTTATGGAAGAACAAAATAACTTAGGGAACTTTACTACAGAAAATTTATTTATCTAATCACAAACCTTTTTATTTGAAACACTAAATTATTAAAAAAATGTAATTTGAAAATTCATTTAAATGCATTATAACAGGTCTCTCATACTAGGGAAAAAAAAGCGTACACGTATAAATTTTTAAAAAACCTAAATCCCATGTGTGATAAATCAGTTGTAAATATCGTATATTACTACGATGAATGACGGACAGCTTTTTGAATAAGAAAAACTTTTCATATGAAATATAGACAAAACTTCCTAGTGTTTAAAAATTATGATACTAATACGATCAATATTATATAAATAAATTGATAGGAAGTTAAGTATTATGTATTTAATCCAACTTAGATTATAAATTATAACCCATACTTTGTATGAAGTAGTAATAAAGTTAAATTATTAATTCATTCTATTAATTCATTCTATTATTCTACATTGAAAATTTAATAATTTTATAATTGTATGCATACTTTTAAACAATCACATACCTTGCCATGCCAAAAAAAAAGCCCACACACATCTATACTAAACGGATAAAATTGTTATTGAATATATGATTCATGCATTCATTGTATAAATGATTTGTCCAGGCATTCAATTTGGTGAACATCGAAATTAAATAACTTATGCAATTTTTATAAGGTTCATGAAATTTTTTCATGAATATCATCTGGAATATTTAATTTTTTTGTAAAAACATGCTCGTACAATACGTTTTGAATAGTATTTGCATATCCTACCTCTCTTGTGGGTGTCTACGTAGCCAAATTTCAAGTTAATCGGGTGTATAATATATATATATATATATATATATATATATATATATATATATATATATATATATATATATATATATATATATATATATATGTTAACGGTATCCCTATACACCCCCTTTACGCTCCCCATCATTGATGTAAATATCGTATATTATTACGATGAACGACGGTCAGCTTTTTGAATAAGAAAAACTTTTCATATAAAATATAGACAAAATCTCCTAGTGTTTAAAAATTATGATGCTAATACGATTCTTTAGAATGTTTCACTGTAGAAATAGAAAGAAATAATAATAACACTGTCTTGAAATTGCATATTGGTTTGAAATATGGAATAAGAGATTGCTTTTCAAATATAAATAATAGTATTCGACTTTAGAACTATGCAAATGAAAAACGCTATATAAAATATCGAACGAACATAAATGTTAAACTTTTTCATATAGGTAAGAAACCCACATTACTTTACTTTCCACGACCCCCACCATTCCTCCATGCTTACCTGTTTTTGTGCAATCTCCGAAAATTACCGAAGAAACCCGAACTAATGTCCACGATTGTTGTGAATGAAAGCGTCTAAAATATTAGAAATAAAGATATCCGGTAATTATAAACATATAATAGTACCTAGACCTCCAAAATGAAATTGATGCAATTCATATTGCTTTAATCATTTATATTGGCCAAACTCATAAACTTATCAATCAAAACTGTTATTCAATCAAATCTTTTTAGATGTAATTACGAACAAAATGATTAAAAATATTTTTGAACGAAGAAATAAGTTAGAACGCGAAAAATTGTTATCCCTGCTCTGGCTTTTAGGGTGTGCGATGGTAGGAGCAGGTAGCGAAAATACGAACGAGAGACGCTAAGAGACATCAACAAAGAACATTTTATTGCAAATAGTCACCCTTGGGTATATATCATCTCAATTTTAACATAAAATATATATCTAAATACACCACCACGATGTTTATCTATAAAAAACGTACATATACAGTCCACAACTCTATAACTCTTAACATTTGATCCATCGATACGGATATTGATCAATAAATCCGAATAAATACGGACCAGTGAACATTAATCGAAAACGTGCAAGTGCTTTATTGTTGTGATCGACCAGAAACGTGCATATCTAGTCGAAAGTGGTAAGGTTGGTTCATAGAGACTCCCTCCACTTCACTTCAACCAACTTGGAAGCAGGTGAACAATCAGCGTATTCAACGAGGACTTCATCATCAGAAACCACCAATAATAGCAAAGAAACATACTTACATTTTTCACAGATTAGCATACGTTCTAGTGAGTTTATCAAATATAACTTAGATCGCGTGTAAACTGTCAATGATAAAATAATACAAATTCAAATTTTTTCACTTATGAATACGTTCCCTGAGCAAGTCTTAAGAAATAAAATCTGATGAAAAAAATTTCAGGCATCTTATTGCATGCAAAGTTATTTTGTTTTTTCCATAAAAAATTTTGTGAATCTTGTATGAAAAAAAGTTCCATAAAGTCTATTTAAGCATTCGAACCGTTTCATGTATACGAAAAAAAGTTTCAATCATATCAATTTTGATTTTTCAAGAAACAAAAGGACGGGTTATTTGCAGAATACGTAAATTCAATTTTTGAAATTAAAACTAGAAAATAGCTGATGGTCATCTAATTGTAGTAATGATCAAAACTAAATATATGGAATAGTACTTTCAAAGGTATGTAATGATATTTCGGAAAATCTTTTTCAACAATTTTTGCGATCAACGGGAAAAACTTCCTAAAAAGTCATATAGTGTAGCAACCAGAATCTAAAATTTATTCGGTACAATTTAATAAAAGACGTCTGCTTCCTGAAAGTTTCGATAGCCTACCCAACTTTTCAAGTTGTGAAATATATTTTATGAACTTTCTGCCAAATTTGGTAATAAAGTTTCATATCTTTCAAAAAGTAGTTTTATGTTTCACAAGCAAGTTATGTAATTCATATGTTTTACCAGATTTAATAATTGCGTAAGTAATTGAACAATTTCTCAGAAAAAACATTGAGCACCATTTTATACAGCGTTTTTCATATGTAGAGTTCTAAATTCAAATAAAATTATTTATATTCAAAAAGAATTCTTTTATTTCATAAAAATATACTTATCGTTGGATATGTTTATCCTCTATATTTTATTCTTTCCTAATCGAATACATGTTTATATTTTCTAAAACAGTATTTCTAGTAATGTTATGATTTTAAGATATTCATCAATCGTATACATTTAGCGTCTACGTTTTATTTACTCCTAATATTTGACATTTTTTTAAAATAATTTAGTGTTTCAAATAAAAAGGTTTGTAATTAGATAAATAAATTTTCTGTAATAAAGTTCCCTAAGTTATTTTGTTCTTCATGAATCTTATAAAAATTGCATAAGTTATTTAATTTCGATGTTCACCAAATTGAATGCATGGACAAATCATTTATACGATGAATGTAGGACTCATATATTCAATAACAATTTTATCCGTTTAGTATAGATGTGTGTGGGATTTTTTTGACATGACAAGGTATGTGATTGTTTATAAGTATGCATACAATTATAAAATTATTGAATTTTCAATATAGAATAATAGAATGGATTAATAATTTAACTTTATTACTACTTCATACAAAGTATGGGTTATAATTTATAATCTAAGTTGAATTAAATACATAATACTTAACTTCCTATCAATTTATTTATATAATGTTGATCGTATTAGTATCATAATTTTTAAGCACTAGGAGGTTTTGTCTAAAAAAGAAAATATGAGATCTATAATAAAAAATTTCGCATTCTGTCTAATCAAAGAAATAAAATCTGATTGATCTGATGAATTTCATGCATTTTATAGGAAAAGAGTTACTTAAGTTATTTTGTTCTTCCATAAAAAAATTTGTGAATCTTATATGAAAAAAAGTTCAATAAATTATTCAATCTCACCAAATTGAATATATGTACAAATGTATACATAAAATTAAACAGAAAAAAAAGAAAATATGAGATCTATAATAAAAAATTTCGCATTCTGCCCAATCAAAGAAATAAAATCTGATGGATCTGATGAATTTCATGCATTTTATAGGAAAATAGTTACTTAAATTATTTTGTTCTTCCATAAAAAAATTTGTGAATCTTATATGACAAAAGTTCAATAAATTATTCAATTTCACCAAATTGAATATACAAATCATTAGTAAAAGGTAACCAGGAATCATAAATTCAATTAATTATTTATATTTATATAATTTCCTAATAGGTTTTATGAAATTTCAGATTTTTGTTCGTAATTACATCTAAAAAGATTTGATTGAATAACAGTTTTGATTGATAAGTTTATGAGTTTGGCCAATATAAATGATTAAAGCAATATGAATTGCATCAATTTCATTTTGGAGGACTAGGTACTATTATATGTTTATAATTATCGGATATCTTTATTTCTAATATTTTAGACGCTTTTATTCACAACAATCGTGGACATTAGTTCGGGTTTCTTCGGTAATTTTCGGAGATTGCACAATAACAGGTAAGCATGGAGGAATGGTGGGGGTCGTGGAAAGTAAAGTAATGTGGGTTTCTTACCTATATGAAAAAGTTTAACATTTATGTTCGTTCGATATTTTATATAGCGTTTTTCATTTGCATAGTTCTAAAGTCGAATACTATTATTTATATTTGAAAAGCAATCTCTTATTCCATATTTCAAACCAATATGCAATTTCAAGACAGTGTTATTATTATTTCTTTCTATTTCTACAGTGAAACATTCTAAAGAATCGTATTAGCATCATAATTTTTAAACACTAGGAGATTTTGTCTATATTTTATATGAAAAGTTTTTCTTATTCAAAAAGCTGACCGTCGTTCATCGTAATAATATACGATATTTACATCAATGATGGGGAGCGTAAAGGGGGTGTATAGGGATACCGTTAACATATATATATATATATATATATATATATATATATATATATATATATATATATATATATATATATATATATATATATATATATATTATACACCCGATTAACTTGAAATTTGGCTACGTAGACACCCACAAGAGAGGTAGGATATGCAAATCCTATTCAAAACGTATTGTACGAGCGTGTTTTTACAAAAAAATTAAATATTCCAGATGATATTCATGAAAAAATTTCATGAATCTTATGAAAATTGCATAAGTTATTTAATTTCGATGTTCACCAAATTGAATGCCTGGACAAATCATTTATACAATGAATGCATGAATCATATATTCAATAACAATTTTATCCATTTAGTATAGATGTGTGTGGGCTTTTTTTTGGCATGGCAAGGTATGTGATTGTTTAAAAGTATGCATACAATTATAAAATTATTAAATTTTCAATGTAGAATAATAGAATGAATTAATAATTTAACTTTATTACTACTGCATACAAAGTATGGGTTATAATTTATAATCTAAGTTGAATTAAATACATAATATTTAACTTCCTATCAATTTATTTATATAATATTGATCGTATTAGTATCATAATTTTTAAACACTAGGAGGTTTTGTCTATATTTCATATGAAAAGTTTTTCTTATTCAAAAAGCTGTCCGTCATTCATCGTAATAATATACGATATTTACAACTGATTTATCACACATGGGATTTAGGTTTTTTAAAAATTTATACGTGTACGCTTTTTTTCCCCTAGTATGAGAGACCTGTTATAATGCATTTAAATGAATTTTCAAATTACATTTTTTTAATAATTTAGTGTTTCAAATAAAAAGGTTTGTGATTAGATAAATAAATTTTCTGTAGTAAAGTTCCCTAAGTTATTTTGTTCTTCCATAAAAAATTTCATGAATCTTATAAAAATTGCATAAGTTATTTAATTTCGATGTTCACCAAATTGAATGCATGGACAAATCATTTATTCAATAAATTATTTTTATTCATATAATACCTAATAAGTATTCTCTGATCTTTGTTCGTAATTACATCTGTAAAGATTTGATTCAATAAGTTTTTTATAATTTCTATTGATTGGTTTATCGGTTTGGCCAATATAAATGATTAAAGCAATATGTAATGCATCAATTTCATTTTGGAGGACTAGGTACTATTGTATTGTATGTTTATAATTAACGGATATCTTTATTTCAGTTAGGGAGACCAGAAATTAATTTCGTTGGATGTAACTGTGTAATCCCGGTTGTTAAAAGATAAAGTGAATTTAGTTTCATTCACATAGATTAAGTTTTAGAAATATTTTATATTTCCAACTAAGAGAGAGAATAATTAAACTTTTGTTTTGATTATTTAAAGGAAAAATATTTTTTCATTCCAGGTAAATGACATTTTTTATATTTAAAGGAAAAATATTTTTTTATTCCTGGTAAATGACATTTTTTTTATCTACGCTTCAAATTGAAGCTTGTGGTATACATAAAATTAAACAGAAAAAGAAAATATGCGCTCTATAATAAAAAATTTTGCATTCTGTCCAATCAAAGAAATAAAATCTGATTGATCTGATGAATTTCATGCATTTTATAGAAAAAGAGTTACTTAAGTTATTTTGTTCTTCCATAAAAAAATTCGTGAATCTTATATGAAAAAAAGTTCAATAAATTATTCAATCTCGCCAAAATTGTATATACGTACAACTCATTAGTAAAATGTATCCAGGAATCATAAATTCAATTAATTATTTATATTCGAATGCAGGAATCATATATTCAATAAATGATTTTTATTCATATAATACCTAATAAGTTCTGTGAAATTTCTGATCTTTGTTCGTAATTACATCTGTAGAATATTTAAAGGAAAAATATTTTTTCATTCCAGGTAAATGACATTTTTTTTATCTACGCTTCAAATTGAAGCTTGTGGTATACATAAAATTAAACAGAAAAAAGAAAATATGCGATCTATAATAAAAAATTTCGCATTCTGTCCAATCAAAGAAATAAAATTTGATTGATCTGGTGGATTTCATGCATTTTATAGAAAAAGAGTTACTTAAGTTATTTTGTTCTTCCATAAAAAAATATGACAAAAGTTCAATAAATTATTCAATCTCACCAAATTGAATATACTTATGTACAAATCATTAGTAAAGGGTATCCAGGAATCATAAATTCATTTAATTATTTATATTCATATAATTACCCAATAGGTTTTATGAAATTTCAGATTTTTGTTCGTGATTACATCTAAAGAGATTTGATTGAACATAGAACTGTGTGAAATTTATTATTATAAATGAGAGTTAGATATTTGACAATCCTTATATGCTCGTAAGTAATATCATAAGGTATGAAATCACACGGTTCCCTAGATTTTGTAAAAGAAATACCTACCCACCTATGTCGAATAATTTATCTAATGCTAGCGATGGATTTCTATGAATTCATACGATTTTGTAAAGAGATATTCGCGTCAACCTTTTGTGTGTGTTTTCTCAGAAATACCTGCACCCGTTGAATAACTTATCTAATGTCAGGGGTGGATTTCATACGATTTACGAATTTTGGTCTAAATTTGTGAAGAAAAATTCAATTCTCACGACCCTCAATCATTAGTTAATACGGTCCTGCCCTCACATCTGCCCCAAACAATAGAGCTGGTCAAACAATAGATCGGGTATAACAATAGACTGCACATAACAAAAGGAACACCTGCCCTAACAATAGGAACACCTGTCATGTATAACAATAGCCATGATTTACGACTTCCTGGAACTGTCATGTATAACAATAGACCGGCCATGATTTATGACCTTGAGCTGTCATCATCAATCATTTTTAATGGCTCTGGGTGAAGGACTTCTACTGACGTATGAACTAAAGCAAGGAATGTATATGTACAACTATGTCAAGAGTTGTGTAAATTGAACTTTATTTCATGGGTATCTATAAACTCGTAATTGAATGTGTGAACCATGAAATACATCCGGATATCATCCGAATGTTCCTTTGTCATTTATAATAAGAGCACTTTGAGCTGTACAATGTACAAAAAGTAAACAGCTAAGAATAGTAACCTTCGTTTCGTTCTTGCAATATCTTTCGATTTGAATATTTCTTGTGTATTAAAAATTACTGATCTAGAGTTATAGCTGAAAGTTCTCATATCAGTGTCTGCCGCATGTATTTAGTTATTATAAATTCCGAAAAACTGGAGTGATAACTGAAACGATAAAAAATTATGAAAACTTTAAATCACTTGGACATTTACTTCAAGTGACAATCATATTAAATTATTTCAAAATAGACTAGAAATGACAATTGAACGGATCATGTAAAAAGAAACGAGTGAATTGGCTGATCGACTGAATCAGAGATAGTACAGGCAACGAAAAGGTATAGAGGGAAATGTTTGGAACACAATTTTGGACTTCGCAAATTTGTTTGAACCAGTTAGGTGGTGAACATATCAGAAGTCCTTGCCTTAGCCTTTGAGCCAGAAGGAGAGGCGGGTTTCATGGTCCCATCTTTTGGTTTTTTGCTTAGATCTCGGAAACTATGCGTCCTAGCTAAATGAAAATCATTATAAAATGAAAGCTGATTAAATTTTCTACAAGTTTTATTCAGTCAAGTTTCTCGATATCCTGTACAGTTTTTGGGATATCTGCTCTTGAAAGTCTGTAATTATGAAGAAAAAAACATGTTAACATATTTCAAGATATCGACAATCTGCGAGATCTACATCCACCTTATCAAAAAGGCCGGGCCGCCAAAACGTAGCCAGCGCGTTAGTCTGTGCGAATAGGTTTTAACATTTGAAGGAAAAATAGATAAAACACAAGAATAATATATATTATCGAAGGGAATTTGATGTTCTACAACTCACTTGTCAGCATTTCTTTTTTGGGTGCATAGTTGAAGAGTTATCTGGTCAAAAAGAGAAAAAAATGTGAGGCAAAAATGTTTTTTCCAGAATTACAAACTTTCAAGAGCGGATAACGCGAAAACAATACGATATATCGAAAAACTTTATTGAATGAAAGCTGTAGCAAATTCAATCATCTCTCATTTTTTTCAGAAAGGTCATTTGAATAGGACGCATACTTTCCGAGATTTAAGCGGAAAACCGAAAAATGAGACCTTGAATCCCCCCTCTCCTCCATAGCTCAAAGGCTACGGGCGGGAACTTTTGATATGTTCACCTCCTAACTAATCTAAACGAAGTTACAAAGTCAAAAATTGTGTTTCAAATATTTCTCCCCATTCCTTTTTTTGAGCATTCGTTGACTGGACTAGACGGTTGATGAAAATTGAAATGACTCATTACTCAGCTCAAATTTCATTGCGCAACGCATATTTATTTGAGAAAAATTCAGAAACAAAAAGAACTAAGGGTACATACACAGTGAGGCCGGGATGTACGATGTTAGCCGGGATGGTAGCTCACTCGCATACTAGATGAGTACCTGGCAGAATGAGAGAGGGCACATGTCGACGCTCTGCGCCTTTTTGCTTCAGTTGCTTGTTGTCCATCAATATTATGGAAGGACTTGATGAAATGTTGTTGCTCAAAAGTACGCCTAACAAGAGGTTTGTGTTATTTAATAATGACCGTAATTTCAATGTTCATCATGTGAGAAGGAAAGGAAAGATTATGGCGAGTTTCATCATTTGTACAAGAAGTTGAGAAAAAAAACTTCATCTGCTTGAGTTATGACCTACATTACCGCTCGTTGAATAATATACTATTCGTTAATCTCAAGGCATTTGGTTATAACTTGGAAATAGTTTAATTTGACAAAATTTAATCAAAATATTGCTTTACATTTTTGAAGTGATACTTCTTATGGGAGGGTAAACCGCTTCGTAACATAACGCGTTACAGCGCTAGTCTGTCTGGCTTCCCTTTCTCTCACGCCTACGGCAGCAGTAGGCCAGGTCCTCCTCTCTCACTCTAACCCACAGCGCTGGCCGTATTTCGGACAGACGCTTCGCCCTCTCTCTACTCAGTGTGACATATACTGTTGACAGTGAGCATATAACCTAAAACTATCACCGTGTTTGAAAGTAATTTTAAAAAATATGAACAATTAATATTGAACAATTTGAATATTAAATAATTCAACTTGGATTAGTTTAAGTTATCACTTCTGTCGAGCGTCCCGAGACGCACACGTTTTTTTTATGAAAGACATTGCTAGATAAAACATTATACTATACATGTATGATAATTCCTCATTAATATATTCGTATGCTTACATAACTCGTACTACGTACTCGTTTGCGACTTACACACTTATTTATTAATCATGCCTTTATCCCATATGTATAGTAAATAACTATTATACATCGTCTTCTTTTGAATTTTGAAGCTTTTTCTCCTCTATGGATAGGTGGCACTATTTTTCATGTTACTATATATTACGTTGCTTTTAGGGCACCGATATCACTGAGGCATTTGAAACTCATCACATGAGAGGAGTTCCTGAACAGCTACTTTCAAAATATTTCGTGAAAGCTGCAACGACACCAAGAAGAAGCCCATTTATTTTCAACGAGAATGGATTCTTCAGAACGCTGAAAAAAAGAATTGCAGACGAACTACCAAGGGTTCCCAAAAATGTTGTTCAACGTTCCAAATTATTTGCTGATATAGTAGTAGCAACTTACCTTATTCTATGTGTGTTATCCACATTTTCAGAGAGCTATCTGCTTGGTGCTTTAGCCGGTTATGCTCTTGCTCTAACCATCAATGTAAGTCACAACTTCATACACATGAAGGATAATTTTAGAATGTATTATTTAGATTTATCCATGTTATCTTCAAGGTAAGGTTATCCTTTAACTTTTTCATTCAATATATAATATAAGTTTCTATTTTTGTAGAGATTTCAGAATAGTTCATGCTCTGAGTCATCACTTATTTCCTAATACAATCCATGATATGGAAATAAGTATGTTCGAACCTGCATTATTTTTTCTACCACAAACCAAGACAAAACTCAGCAAATATTTATCGTGGATAAACGCTTTGCTTCTATTTCCATTTCTTTCCATTAAAGCATATATACAGGCGTAAGTCTATTCTATTGAAAATTAAGTAAACGTTTGAATGAATTTGTCCTTTACAGATTGATCATAGAAAAGAGAATAAGAATAAACACGTTGATTCCTTGGATTACTTTGGTTATTACCTATTGGGTAACCGGCCAACATTTCTCCACATGTCTGAAAATGTTTCTCTGGATTATTATTTGCGGCAGTTTCTTTTTCTACGTAATTGGAAAAACAGCAGCCCACCATCATCCTGAAATCTTTCATGATGGAGATGTCGCAAGGTGAATTATACTATATATAACACATATATGTATATATATATATATATATATATATATATATATATATATATATATATATATTTATATATATATATATATATATATATATATATATACAGGGTTATTTACGTTATTCGACACGAAGAGTTATGGCTAAATTATTTGATTTTATAAAAGTTTTATCTTAAGGATGAATACGGACCTAGCAGGACTACATTTCAAAAATGTTATACAGGGTGTGCCAAAAACACGAAAAGTATCAAAGTACACTCAAAAAAATACTGTTCATAATATTAATGAACAGCCTTCATCATTCTCATTTTCATTGTCCCAATGATTTTTTCATTGATATAATGCTCGAAATTATTTGAAGAAATTTCAGCACTCATGTAAGTAATGAACGAGGATTCATCAATAACATGAATACTGTTCGTTATTACAATGCATATCATGCATTAATATTATGAACACATTCATTGAAGGTGCTTTTCGCCAAAATCGAGTACATATTGTTGATGAACTGTTACATTATTCCAATGATCATTTTTAATAGAAAATAATGACTGCGGTTCATTGAATCAATGTACAATACATTGATATAATGAATCAAACGTAAAACAATGATTGAATACATTAATTCATTAATACAATGAACAGGTCATTGGCGAAATGTCGCTAGTCGGTGAATCGCTTGCGCAACATCTTTTCTACCCCAAATTCGGTTCGGTCAATTTATGTTGATAAATAACAGACGGCTTTGTGTTTTGTGATTATTTGATGAATTCAGCTCTAAGGATAATTGTCATTGCATTGTGTTTGTGCGGTATTTACAGGTAAGTAGGTATATATGACTTCATTATTATGCCGGTCAACAAAGCGTTTGATTTTAGGTGAGAGCAGTATAGTCCTGCAGTTTTAGATTCATTAACTTGATTAATGGTAGTTTTTGCATATATTTTTTGTTTAAAACAAAATATTTCGAACAGTATCTACCTTTATAATAATATAAAACTGCTATTTCTTGCAAATTCATTTAATTGAAAAAAAGTGTTTTGAAGAGTATCTACATTATAATATATTATAATTATAAAAATATTGGGCTTTTCACGTAGAGGTGAATTAAGCACATTAAATACTCTTGTTTCAAATTTATAACAAACACATGATTTGAGTTTCTCAGATGGAATTATGTAGGTAAATGAGTGTACATTTTTTACAAAAAATAAAATACCTAGATAACACCAAAATATAGTTAAGGGTCAGTATTTTCACTTACATTTTTAAAGTTTATCTGATTATAATCATTGTTGCAAAATAGGTATCTAGATTAATAATTATTTTCGGTGATGATAGCGTATTTGAAAAAAATTCTCGGACAGGTCGATTTTTTTTCAAATGCCCATATACTTTGGGAACGTTTTGAAAAATGGGACTTGAAAAAACGAAATCAACCAATCCGAACATTTCTTTAGATCTACGCTATTATTACCCAAAACCTTCTTATCAAATTTCGTTAGGCCACCCTGTATACAAATTTTTCAATGAATCTGATTCATTCAACTGAAGAATACGATTCATTCATTCAATGAATTGTATTCATCAACTCAAGAACCTATATTCATCAAAACAATGAATTAAGGTCATTTATTCAATGAATTGTATGCATCAAATTAAAGAAAGATTTTCATCAACTTATGATTGACATACATTGTCGCAATGTACGAGTTCATTAATATAAGGAAAAAGGTACTAACTCTATTTAATGTACACGTTCTTAATATTAATGAAACTGTTCATACATTAATGTAGTCCTGTTCATTAAAACAATGAACTTGTTCATTGGACCAATTTTGATGATTTTGTTCATTGAATCAATGAAACCTTTCTTTGTATTTATGCTACAATTTGGTTGAGTGTAGGTATTTTTTAAATGGAATACCTTGCATATTATTTCATTTTTGGATTTTACGATGAAAACAAATGCATGTTACATTAAGGTTCAATTCACCTAAACCTTATGGTTTTTTAAATCTCTCGTATTTTGTGAAAATGTAGCATCAGATTTAACGCTTAAACTTCTAACTGGTGTTTTTTTGTTTTTAACCAAATTAATAATAAGGCCTACTAACTGGAACAAACTTTATGTCGCACTTGTGAAATATTGTCAGGCTTGGTGAATCTCGAAAAACTCGATTTTATTGAAAAGTTGACGTTTCGCAACGACATTCGTGGTTTTTTCAAAAATTATGAAATATTGAAATTTCTTTGACATTTATTGATTTGAAAAAATTTGACTAGTTACAATAAGACTACTATGTTTCATCAAAAACAAATTTCGGCTGTGGCCATTCTCTATTATTTATTACGTTCTATTCAGTCCAATATTAACATTCAAATCTGTTATTATTAGACGATAAGGAAAACGACAGAAACCTTTACCCACGTAATGTTCGAAATAGGTTCAAAATATTTTGATTTTGAAGAGTCAAAGAATAGGGTACTATTTATCTTTTTTTCAAAAATTTTTTATTATGGCTGTGGATGTCTTCAGTTATTAATTACGTGCTATTTAGTCCAATATCAACATAGTACGGTTATCAGCTGCGCTCCTGTGTGCAAAATTTTTCTCATGGAATTTTTTTTACATATTCTTATAAGGAGTGGGTCCTTATAAGAATATGTAAAAAAAGAGTGAATGAAAAAATCTCCTGCAATTTTTCTCTAAAGTTGATAGTTTTCGAGATATTTGCTTTTGAAGTTTAAAAATCGCGATTTTTGCGATTTTCAAGGTCGGAAAACAAGGGGAAAAAATCTTAATTTGAAGGGTGACAACGTCCTAAAATGAAGTTTGGACATTTTTTAACAAAACCCTGATACGTATTTGACCATATTTTTATTATCAAGCCTTGTTTGTTAATTGTTAAATATAGGTGCGCTCGAGCTTTTTCTAACGCTTCCGTATGCAGCGCGCCGCGGCATCGCTGTCTCTATGTATATATAATAATAAATTTAGTAAGACCTTGTATATGTAAAAAGACATTCCAAACAAAAGCTTGTAACTGTAAAAAAAATAATGTAAATTGCATCCCATTTTGTGGTTGCGATATAGATTTCTGCGCAAATAAGCTCTTAGAATTTCTAAGTGAAGAGTATTGTTAAAAAAATTAATTTAGTGTTAAGTTGTGTTGAGTTGAAACAAAAATGTAAATCCTAAATCTTTTTGATTATTTATTTGTTATGCATGAAACTTTTGTAATAATAATTTTCATTAATATTATTTCAATAAACACAAATAAAATATATCTACTTTTTTTTCATTGAAGAACTGTTACAAAACACGCGTTATATTGTTATATTCTATCATCAAAAAAAGTTTTGCATTTATTGTTACATAGTAAAACAATATATAAATATTAAATATGATCGAGTGAATACTTTGATTTTGCGTATCTAAGGGTATTTTTTTCTATATAAAGCGCACTATTCATAATCTTCAATCTGTAAATATGCTAATATCAGACGGAAAAATATCAATAAATTATATTGAAATTTAATTACAACAAGTGTAGGTGTTGTAGGTGTTGAGTACACGTATACAGAGCGAGCGCGTTATATATATATATATATATATATATATATATATATATATATATATATATATATATATATATATATATATATATATATATATATATATATAGAGAGAGCGATGCCGCGGCGCGCTGCATACGGAATCTTTAGAAAAAGGTCGAGCGCACCTATATTTAACATTTAATAAACAAGGCTTGATATAATTAAAATATAGCCAAATACGCATCGGAGTTTTGTTAAACAATGTTCAAACTTTATCTTAGGACGTTGGCACCATTCAAATTAAGATTTTTTTCTCTTGTTTTCCGACCTTGAAAATCGCAAAAATCGCGATTTTTCAAACTTCAAGCGCAATTATCTCGATAACTATCAACTTAAGAGAAAAATCGCAAGATAACCGTACTAACAGTCAGTTCTGTTGATATTAGATGGAAAGGGAACCACAGAAACCTTCAACCACATAATCTACAAAATAGGTTTAAAATATTTGATTGTTAGATTTGTCTTTCAAAAGACATTACTTGTAATTTTGAAGATCACATGTTCTAAACTATACTTCCTTTTTAGAAAAATTGTAAATTCTAGATGTTTAGATTTTGTCTGAGAAGATGAGTTGTTATGGTTAGAGTTAATTTGGTATATTTGTGTGCTTTCAATCTTTCTTCTAAATTTTGAAAAGTTTGTCCTATATATGATTTATTACAATTATTACAGTGTATACTATAAACAACATGAGATTTTTGCAGAAGAGGTGTTTTACTTTTTAATATGGAATATATTTGTTTTATTTGATTTTGTGCAGTGTGGGCTACTTTAATATCGTGTGGATTTAAAATATGTGATACTTATATGAGGAATATATGGAAGGGGAATATATTTTTTGTTAATATTTTCTTTGTCTGAAGTTTCCAACGTGTTGTAAAGTTTATGAATTCTATTTTTAGTTATTTGCTGTATGAGTTTTATTGGGTAATCGTTTTTCATGAGTAATTCATGAACATCTTGCCCATGAATTTTTTTTCTGTCTTTCATGTCTCTGTGAAGGTGGAGTAAGTTATTGCTAGTTATTATCAAAAAGTTAAAAATAGTTCACAGGCAACAACAATTCAAATAAATAATATATATATATATATATATATATATATATATATATATATATATATATATATATATATATATATATATATATATATATATATATATATATATATATATATATATATATATATATATATATATATATATATATATATATATATATATATATATATATATATATATATATATATATATATATATATATATATATATATATATAATATATATATATATATATATATATATATATATATATATATATATATATATATATATATATATATATATATATATATATATATATATATATATATATATATATATATATATATATATATATATATATATATATATATTTATATAAATATATATATATATATATATATATATAAATATAATTTATCTAAACCACTTTCTATTTTAGACCAGAGGATGAATTGGATTTTGGTGTACATCAGCTAGACGCCGTGGGCGACAGGCCGAATATCAACGAATCTCCGTTTCTGATTTTGACGAATTTTGGCGATCACGCTCTGCATCATCTATTCCCCACACTTGATCATGGAATCCTTCATTACTTATACCCCACTTTCCTAAAAACATGTATTGAATTCGGAGTTGAGTGGAGACTCTTTTCATCAGTTGAATTAGTGAAGGGAGCTTTTCAACAACTAGGAAGAGAAAATCGTAACAGTTGTCCTCCACCACCCTTGAAGAAAAAAGGTGTTCAATAATACTACCGAATTCAAGCAATAACTGCTTCATTCATAATATTAGCATCAGTAGAGATTATCCTTCAGAGCTTTGATAATTTTTTAATTTTTCCGTTTTTATCAGATGTTCAATACGTGGACACGTGATTTACACAAATTTTCCTGTATAATGTATGAAACAAAAAAATGGAAATTTTTGATTTGTTAGGTGTCAATAATTTATGTATGTGAGTATTAACTCACAGTTTTGTTAATTCATTTTTTTTTTAAATAATATTTTTCTCTTATTGAATTAATAAATTTTAGATTCGAGCCTCGTATTGATTTGCTTTGTACGTTTTTCAGAGATGCTAGTTATAATCTGATTTTTGTTAATTTATTTACGATATTCACAAAGTTTGAAGTGGGTCTGGTAAAAATCAAAACTCATGTACCAATATATTCTATATTATTTTACATAAATAATTAACAATTAACATTAAAATAAATACAGAAATTGAATAATGACCTTGGAAGGATAATGAAAAAACAATAGATACAGAAACGATATAACCTGTTTATTGGTGCCTTAATCCATACAATTCACACATATACAATACATGTTGAACGAACCTACGAAATAATGCGTTTTTATGAACGTATAACATGGAGAACAAAAAGGGCTGCTATTGGTGGAAGTACGTGTCTCTTTCTCCCATTCTCTCCTTGTTTTCGTACACATTCGGAATCATTCAAAGGTTTCAAATCATTCAAAAGAAATAAAAAATAAAAATGAAATGTATGTAAAACAACTGAAATATGACGCGTTGGATGTTTCCGCGAAAAGTTCATTTATTATTTAACACAGTGCCTAAGTTTAGAAATCGTCATTGGCAAGGTCGAACCTAGGTGGGAAGGTTCCGCCAAATCCATCCATGGTAGGACGTTGTCTAGGCTGTAAAATAATGATACGTTTAAAATTTTTGAATTATTTGCTTTCACTAAAAAAACTCGACAAAAAGTTCTTAAAATAACATAAAAATGTCTCTGTAGCAATAAAGTTGAATAAATTTCATTCTGAAACTTTTCGTATTTATTAAAAATATTCCAGGACAACAAAATTTCAAACCGTACATATATAGCTCAAATATTTTTGTTTCATACCGTGAACATGAAAAAATTTTTGTTCACAAAATAAATGTTTTCAATGATATTCATTTAAATTGGAAAAATAAAAATTTTTTAATGAACAATTTAAGAATCCTACTCTTTCAGTGTTGAAACCATAGTGCTTCTTAAAAATATACAATCTACTTCAAATTCAATGATATAATGAAGATTGATATCCTTAAAAATGAGTGGAATGGGATTTTTTTCAAACGCTTTCTAAAAGAGATTAATAAATATCTTTCAAAACTTATATGGAAAACTGAGTTTTTTTTTAAATTAAAATTTCTAAATGGCATACAAGTATGTTACGTTTAAAACGAACACATAATGAAATCAACATTATTTGTTAATCGGTATCCTGTCTTAATCATATCTAGAAAACATTTCAAAGCAGCAACACTAGGAATAATATTTAACAATTGGCAGAGCAAATTAAGCTGGTTTGGGAAGTATATTCCGTTATACTTTCATCGCCATACATATTGAACACTGAAACACAAATGAAAATTTCCAATCCAACGAAACGAGTGAAATTGTATAAGACTCAATAAAAAACATTCACAGGGTATGGAGGAGGATCACAACATCTTTAAATCCTCACTTACTCTAAAGACCAGTTACTCCAATGCTAATGGTAAACGTGGTTTTTGTTGCAGCTATAAGAAATTGGTAGAAACATTTTAAAAAGCTATTGAAAAAATTGAGATGAATGAGACGGATCAAGGGAGAAGTAGTGTTATTAAATGAAATTTTGCGCTAATTTGTAAATAAAATATAGAATTATATGTGGTGAAATGGATTTTTAAAAACATGGTCATTTATATTTAATTTTTTTAATATTGATACTTACTGCTGGACTTGCTCCTCTAGGTAAGGATGGGGCACGTCCCTTCGCTCTGAATTTGGAAATAGCTTGCTCGGCAAGGTCGGCACGTTCTTCGGCTTCTTCTAGTTCTTGCTGTGCCTTGCGGAATTTGGCCAAATTGAGGGCAGCAATTTCTTCGGCTTCTTCGATCTGCCTCTTGTAAGTCTTGATTTTCTGTTGGAGCTTATCTACTAAGTCTTGCATACGTTCATGGTTTTTACGATCTTCTTCGGCTTGGAAGCTAAGTTCCTTGATACGTCTCTCAGATTTCCTGAGATTCTTCTGGGCATCAGCGTGTCTCCTTTGCTCTCCATCCAATTCGTTCTCCAATTCCCTCACACGTTGTTCCAATTTCTGAATGGCCTTCTTTCCTCCTTTGAGGGCGTTGGCTTCAGCTTCATCAAGACGAACTTGGAGGTCCTTGATTTGTGTTTCAAGAGCTTTGCGAAGTTTCTCTTGTGTTTGTGCGTGATCTTGTTCGGCACGAAGTTCATCGGCTAGACGAGCAGCATCGACCATAGCCTTCTTAGCTTTTTCTTCTGAGTTTTTAGCTTCATTAAGAAGTTCGTCGAGATCTGAATGAAGGGTTTGGAGTTCACTCTCAAGTTTCCTCTTGGCACCAGACAAAGAGGAGTTTTGTGCGGAAAGGTCATTAAGTTGCTCATGGGCATCTCCCAATTCTTGTTCAGCTTGACGTCTAGCGCGGTCAGCTTGTTCCAACAGAGTACGAGATTCCTCGAGTTCGTTTTGAAGAGCGTTAGCACGGCGCTCAGAAATACCAAGTTGTTCGCGAGCTTCATCACGAGCACGTTGTTCTTCTTCAAGGGCAGCCTGGGTGTCTTTAAGTTGTTGTTGATAACGTTTGATGGTTTTTTGGGCTTCGGCGTTAGCCTGCGTTAAATTAAAAAAATTCGATTATTCCGATATTTATCAGAACAATCATACTATTCTTACCTTGTTAGCGTGATCCAAAGCAATTTCAAGTTCATTAATATCTGCTTCTAGTTTCTTCTTCATGCGGAGTGCCTCAGCTTTACCCTTAGCTTCAGCTTCGAGTGAAGCTTGCATGGAGTCAAGGGCACGCTGGTGATTTTTGCGAGTGTTCTCGAACTCCTCTTCTTTTTCCTGAATGCGGCGATCGATTTCTTGACGAACTTGTGATAATTCCAATTGAGAACGTAATACCTTATTTTCTTCTTGTTCAAGAGCAGCTTCAGCCTCTTCGAGAGCAGCCTGTAATTCATCCTTTTCTGCTTCCAATCGTTTCCTTGCTTTCTCAATTTCGTGTATGTTGCGACCACCTTCGCCGATTTGATCAAGAAGATCCTTGACTTCGTCGGCCAAGTTTTTGTTTTCACGACGAACAGCTTCCAATTGTTCTTGTCCTTCTTCGTAAGCTCCTTTAAGCCTGAATAGTTCAGTCGAGTAATTTCTGCATTCCTTCTGGCTGGCATCGAGCTCAGCAGCGAGGTCATCAACTTTAAGTTTCCATTCACCGATGATTTTGTCGAATGCTTTTTGTTTTTTCTCAGCAGCATTTGCAATTGCGTTGGCACGGTCGACTTCAAGCTGGAGATCTTCAACTTCAGTAGCCAATCTTTGTTTAGTTTTCTCAAGAGCTACAACCTTCTGGTTAAGAGATTCGATAGTTTCCTCAGCTTCTGCCAAACGAGCTTGGAGTTTTCTCTTGGCTTCCTCAAGTTCTTCAGAACGGGCCACTCCTTCAGATTCATATTTCTGTCTCCACAATTGGGCTTCAGCGTTAGCTTTGCTGAGTTGGCGTTGGATGTCAGCCTTAGCTTCAGCTTCTTCTTCAACTTGTTCACGAATGTTATCCAAATCGTGTTCAAGATTTCTGAATTTGCCAAGAAGTGTTGCACGCTCACGTCCTTCTTCATCTGCTAACCTCTTTGTGTCTTCCAATTGAGTAGTGAGAGAAACCTTGATCTTACTGAGTTGAGAAACTTGAGATTCGGCTTCTTCAAGCTGTCTAAGGAGGTCGGAATTTTCGATGGACAATTTCTTTTTGGCAGCATCGAAATCGTTGAGGGTGCGATTGGTTTCATCGAGTTTGCCTTGGACGTCATTGAGTTGCTGTGTGAGTTGTTTCGAAACCTTTTCAACTGCAGCCTAAGAAGAAACATGTATATCAGGATGGTATATTATCGAAGAAATGCATAAAAATACACCTGTTATAACCAATACAGTTAAGTGGAGAAATATTAGAGAACACACAAATTCTAGCATTAATTATATATAGAGCTGAAATAGTTATCAATCAATAGAAAGCATCAATTTGCGCCTCAGCAATCTATGTGTACCTTTTCGTTAGCCAAATGGTCCACAGATGCGCGTAAGTCGTTGAGTTCGCCAAAGTATTGAGCCTTCTCTTTTTCAGCCCTAGAGAGGTAAGAGAATACTAAATAACACATGAACAATTAAACACAAGCACAAGGGTGGAAGTGCAGGTAAGATTACGAACATAATAAAAATACGACTTCATGGTGAATAAAAGTACCTTATCTCGTCCTACTTGTTCTACAGCAGATCTAGTCTGTTGAAGCTCAGTAAATATATTTGCACGGTCTCTTTCAGCCCTAAATTATATATAATTTCTAATTATTCTTAACCTGTTTTTTAATTTATGTTTGATACTTGTCAAATTAGTTGTGTGATTTTGTGAGAATTGTGTTTCTTCGAGTAATATAAGATACATTTGTCTATTAATATTTGTGATGTTCAGTTTAAGATATGTGTTCGAAACTATTAATTGAGTACTTACTTAGCCTTGAGTTTGTTCAGTTGGTCAATCTGCTCACCCATTTCAGAAACAGCGTCATTGTGTTTTTTACGTAGATTGGCAAGGGTGCTTTCGTGTTGGATATTAGATTCTTCAAGGTCTCTACGGAGTTTTGCAAGTTCAGCCTCTCGCTTCTTGTTCAATTCAATCTGGGCAGAGGTTGCACCTCCTGCTTCTTCAAGACGCTCGCCAAGTTCTTCCAATTCCCTGGCCAAGTCAGCACGTTGTTTCTCAGCTTTAGCACGGGCTTGACGTTCTGCTTCAACTTCTTCCTCCAATTCTTCGATGCGGGATTGAAGTTCCTTGATTTGTTTCTGAAGTTTACCCACTACAGATTGTTCGTCTTCTAGTTTAGCAGTGAGAGAAGAAATTTCTTTATCTTTACGTTGGATAGTCTGTTCCAATTCCTTCTTGTTACGTTCCAAGTCGGCGACAGCCTCTTGGGTGAGTTTCAAGTCACCTTCAACTTTCCTCTTAGACTTTTCAACATCACCGCGCAATTTCTTTTCTCTCTCCAAGGAATCTTCAAGTTCGTCCAAAGTCTGTTCCAACTTGGCTTTAACTTTGTTCAGATGGTTAACCTTATCTTCAGCAGCTTGGAGTTCTTCAGAGATTTTCTGGTTGTTCTCACCGGAAAGTTTCTTCTCCTTATTCAATTTGTTGATGAGTTCATCTTGGTGTGCGATCTCGTCGTTCAAGTTTCTGATTTGATGTTCCTTAGTTGCCTTATCTTGTTCGGCTTTCTGAAGATTGAGTTCCAAGTCTTCAATATCTTTCTTGTAGCCGCCCATTTCTTGTTCCAACTTCTTTTTCTGCTGGTTAAGTTGATTACGGGCATCCTCTTCTTGGCTAAGGCGGTCTTGAGTTTCCTAATACATTCGAAAATATAAACACACAATTTCAAATAGGTTTTCATTAAGCAATGAACTTTAGACAATATCTAAATTGATTAAATAAAATTAAATATGTGTGCGAATTCTAATGAAGAGTTATCTAAATTAAGAAAAAAGATCTTAGACTCATAAACTTTAACAACTTCACATTTGATATTTGGAAATCGACATTAGAGTCAATTGAAACAAAAAGAAAAATTTTTTTTTTAGTTTGAGAATTAATTGATTCAAATTAAACAGATATCATATTTCACAAGATGATTTAGAGCTTCGTGGAATATTTTGTAGACAAAATAAAGATACCAATTCAGTTCTAGATTTATGTGGTTGGGTTTGACGTTCTTCTCATAAAATAGTAAAATCACTTCGAAACGCGGAAAAAAAAACTATGATAAGATGATTAAAAAAAGCTAGAGACTATTATCAAGTTGCTCCAGATTCCACTTCGGTCACATAGCATAAAATGTAAGAAAGTATTTCATCAAAATTTTGATAAACATCATTAAAGCACACCTAACTCTGGCAAAGTTCCAATAATATTTTATGAAATAGGTGAAAGCAGTTAACATTTATTCATCTCCGTTTTCTATTTTCAATTTGACAAACCCCCAAATATAATAATTTAAATTCAGATTCACTCGCAAAATTCTGTTTGAAAGGGACTATTGGTTGTATGATCTATTTAAATTAATCAAAGAACTATACACACACACACTTGATTAAAAATAACCGCTGCGAATTTTCGTGGAGTACAATCATAAATAAGATTTAATCGATAAAATCGCTAGATTTACGATACTAAAATAAACGTTCGTGGTTCTGGAGGATATATAGGTAGTTTGTTAGATAAATAATCAGAAATCCGAAAATAACCCATCAGATTTTAAAATAAACTTTAGTTGACTCACACAAAATGCCGTCCTCAGAAGATTTTCCGATGCTTGGATATATTTAAAAAAAAATTTTCTATGGAATTCCTGACTTGTCGTGCAATGATGACACATTCAGTAGGAAACACGTTGATACAGATTATATTCTTTCACACTCCACAACATATCGTCATTCAATTCAATTAATTTTTCGTCAAATTATTTTCACAGTGAGTTTTCAAAGAGAATTATGAATTTTATACTGGGATCTCGTGAAAAAAGTTTGGCTTATATGCACCAAATATTCCATGAATTCAACATACTAGATTTTCATTCGTTCGAAATGAATGAGAATAATGTTAATTGAAATCATTTGACTGGAATAATAATTGTTACAGCAATGAATTCACTCAAAAACGAACAAGCTTACCTGGAGCTGCGATTCCAAGTCGTTCTTCTGGGCTTGCAATTTGTTGGCTCTCTCTGTGACTTCAGAAAGCGATCCCTTTTCTCCTTCCAAATTGGACAAGAGTTCGGTCTTTTCAGCGAGCAATTTGGAGTATAGACCTTCGAGTTCTTTCTTGGCTTTCGATTCGCGTTCTAGAGCTTCTTCAGCTTTCTTTGCCTTTTCTTCCAGTTTCTGCAAAACAAGATTTCTGTCAGACATTTTACGTTGAATACCAGCAACAGGTTGATCGTTTTCGTTTTCTGTAGTTGTCATCGTTGAACTGAAAAGTCGATGTGGGTAAATCGAATCGTTTCGTGTATATCTGAGGTGAATTGAAGAGGACGCGGATAATTTGAGAGTGTTTTGAGTGCCCGCTAACTGTCACCCGACTGAGACTAAGACACAACTGGAACATCTTCAAGTGGAATCCCCACTTTCAGTATTTCAGGATACCTATAATTTAATTTGCGTGGGCCGAGGCAGAGTAGGATGATTTGATGAGAGATTATAGAAGTATGCGATACTTCATAAACTAATGATGGCTGAAGGGTGGGGTTGAGTAAATTTAGAAGGATGTAGGCCATTACTCAGGTAAATTTATATTTTTAGGCATAGAATGCGATTTATGAATTTATGCATCGATTTAATATGCTTTCAACATGTGTTTTTGCGCGTTTGACGTACTCTTGGTGTGTCAACCCCGATCCGACCAATTTTGGAATCATATCGAATGGCGCTTGATTCGGGCGCTAAAAAGACCGTCAAAAGTATAAAATTGGTTTTAAAATGATTTCGTCTATTTTCCATTGTGAATAGTTTGGAAAAACTATATTGAAACAGTTCGTCGGATTTGAATATTTTAGTTGAAATAATCATACAGATGAAGTCAGGAAAATTCGAAAAAGTTCCTGAAAACACAAATTGAAATATTTCGAAATAAACTAGTCTATGAACTCTACCGGACTTTCACGAATAAAGAAATGTGTTAATCTTTCTGAAATTATCCGTGTGAGTATGTTGAAAAAGAATGATTGAACAATCTCGAAATTATGAGATATCGGATTAATTTTAACTCGTCCCCTTCGAATCTTCGACGTAATTATTATTCAAGTTTTCGATCCAATCATTCAGATTATTTCAACTACTCATGGTGATTCATTCTAGTGATACTAAGTGGATTATTAATATTTAAAAATGATATAAATAATTAATAAAGAACATTATTTATTCAGATACTGAACAGTTCAAGTTTTTTAATCAAATAACAAATATTTACTAGAATTAAATGAGAGATTCTTTTGATTCCTATCACCGCTTTATTTTTATCGAATAGTTTAAAAGAGTTAAATTTACGTGATATAGTAAGCGGGCTATATTTAACAAACACATTTAAATGACACCTGGTTAATTAAATGGTTGAGTCACCCGAATGCCCGCTTCGAGCTTGGAATTCCAAAAATAAAACATCTGAAAAAATTCGATATCTTGTCATATCCAACGAAAGGCGGCAAAGAGAGTGGGCTCAGCATAATATACAACTAGAAAAAGGTAAAATTTGGAGAATTAAAATTTCGCCTGTTTCATCTATATTAATTGTTAAGATAATTTTATTTTGATTTCGAAATAATTTTCAAACTATTTCCTTCACATTGATTATTGAAGGGAATATTTTCAGGGAATGTCGTCAGCATCATTTTTTGCTTTGAAAGAATTAACACTCACAATCTCGACTGTTGAAACTAACACAACATAAGAATTCTACAATTTATAAATGATAAAAGATACGAAGGAACATAAAATATTTGCAATTTGAAAAGTTGTTCAGAAATGTACACTATTTGAGCTGAAATAATATTATGAATGTACTTTTGATTCTACAATCTTTTATCTTGAAAACTGAGTTAACTTTTGAAAGGATTCATGAAATTTCGTAAGTAAAATCTAATGAATGGAATCGTTACTAGTCACCTTCGAAAAAAAAAACACAGCTACCGAAATTAAGAAACAATGGTGTTATTGGATTTGATGATGCAAACTTGAAGATTGGAACGAATATTTCGATGATATGATTAGATATAAGTATTGATATTCATCCGTTTTTCTCTGTTTTAGAAATTAACGGCATCAGAATTTAAGTATTTTTGAATTGAGTTTGAATAATAAAGTCGACCCTTTATCATTTCTTGTGAAATTCTGGGCTGAATAAAATTTAATCAGAAACATAATTCGCCTCGAACTGAAAACCAAAAATCTAATATTTTTTTCTTACTTCCCCTTTTTATAGAAATGTGCATTTCTAATTCTTCTTCAAAGTTAAAAAATTCATCACCATAAATTATTAGGTACTCAATAATATTAGGAATAACAGATTGAATTAATGGATGATTTATTTTCACGTCGAATTATGAAATGTAATGTTTTTGTACCAACAAATTTTTCTTCTCCATTAAATCCATTATACCTGACTGATTTCTGGGAGGTAAGTACGTTTTGCCTTCCTAAGGAGGTCCTTAACAGCTTCGAAATCCATATCGTTGATTTTTAAATAATTTGGCCGTCTCGAAATTTTTTGCTGATTTTGCGATAATTATAGAATCGGATACAGAAAGGCCAGCTTAAAACGTGCCTGATGGATTGGTCAGGAGCCGGGTGGTGGGATAAGCGTTGTATGTGCTAGAATGCACCATTTCAGACGGACCGGGCGAATCTATCGGGCGCCACTCCGACCGCTGGTAACTGGGTTGTCGCCCCCACCAGTCAGTTGTGAAAAGTTGTAAACTGGCGCCGCATCCCGGCACAAGACAAATCCATCAGGCAGGTAAAGCTGGGTAAAGGCCGCCTACTTCACCACATATAACGATCTAAGCAAACGCAACAAGTTTGTTTCCACTATAAACGATAAAACACGTAACAAAGTTTTTTTTTGAAGGCGCAGTATGTAGGGTATGTATGTACATAGTATGTACATACATTAATTTGAAGAAAATGTAGTCTTAACGTACTCAGGCGAAGAGCTTCAATCCATTACATTTTGGAGTCACTACTCCTTGTTGGAAGTACCATCTGCATCAGATATAGATAATATAAACATCGGTGAAAGTTAGGGTGTATACATCTATATATATATATATATATATATATATATATATATATATATATATATATATATATATATATATATATATATAGATATACAGGGTGTTTCAAAAGTAAGGTAATAAATATTTTACCTTACTTTAGGAGGTGCATCTACATGAAAAAATAATGATAGTTCGCCATATAAACTATGGTTCGAGAACGATTCCTTTCCGAAATCCAGGGTGTTAAGGTTTTAAGGAAGAAATTATTTTTTTCCGTCGTATTGAAGGTTGTACTGTAGCAAGAGGAGAGCACTTTCAACATTTAATTTAACTTATTAAGTAGTAGATTTATTTTAATTATTTCACTTTGTTATTAATTATTGTTAGTACATTAATAAACATTCAATTATAGCCATATGACCATACAAAGAAAAGTTTCTGATTTTTTTACGCGAAAACCACGCGTCTACGAAAGAAAATTCAGTAATTAAATTTGCTCTAAATAAAATAGGGATTTCGGAAAGATTTTTAATTTTAGAAAAAGTAGTAGCGTACCATTTTTTCCCAAAAAATATTTAGTCCGAATCCGAAACGGACGCCACAGGTGGAAATTAAAAAAAATATTTTCACACCAAAAAATGCTCTTCAATGCATAAAAGCCGTTCACTAAATTTCATTAAAATATTTAAAGTGGTTTGAAAATGACAATAAAAAATTAATTGTTTCCTCAAAACTTTAACACCCTGTATTTCGGAAAGGAATCGTTTTCGGACCACCTTTGAAACATCCTGTATATATATATATATATATATATATATATATACCTATATAATTATTGTGTCACAATGTTAGTTTCCATACTCCTCCGAAACGGCTCAAACGATTTTTATGAGATTTCATATATATATATATATATATATATATATATATATATATATATATATATATATATATATATATATATATATATATATATATATATATATATATATATATATATATATATATATATATATATATATATATATATTTTCGGTAGGTGTGAGAATTGGTCGTAATCTATTTTTCATAGACCTGAGTGATAAGGGCGGTCCACCCAAAAAAAAATTTTTTTTTTATGATGTTGCATTGAAAAATACATTCAGCCCTAAATTTTCACCACCTAATCACCAACTCCTATTTTTTAATAGCCATTTTAGTAATTTAATCATTTCTAATCCTGATCATAGATAAGTTATTCCCGCCAGGCGTCTACCGGTGTCACTTCTTACCCAGTAAACAGCACAGAGTAGGGATGAGAACAAAGTCGATCTCATGTCTCTCTCACACAATAAGTACGTTTTATCACGGATAGCAGCGGTCGGCGGACGCTGGGTGTGCTGTTGCCGTGTGCTATGTGCTTTAGAAAGTCAACATATTCCTTACATCAAGTAGGTAGTAAAACAAGTAAAGTGCGCAATACGTGTATGAACGTTATTTTACCCTAGTGTAATTTCACGCTTAGAAAAAAAACTTCTTCACTATTTTGATTAATCTGTCGGATATGTTTTCTTTTCACATAATACTTACAGCAATTTCATCCTCGATACGAGTGACGTTGAGAAGAGGTCTGACCTTCTGCCACAGTTTGTACCATGGCCATGTGCGCAGTTTGAGGTATTTGCGCAAATTTCTCTGGCATACTTGGAGTGCCAAACGTTGTTCCTGCAGCTTCTTGAATTCTTTTCGGGAAAGGTAACCACGAGCCCAAGACTGCATCCAGGTTACAATCTTGCTGAGACGGTCATCACGAAGTTCTTCCATCTGACCCAGGACACCAGCACGGAAGAATACCTACATAAATGGCTTGAATAAGTTAAAAGTACAAATAGTTGAATGAAAAACTAATATTGAAAACTCTCTAGAATCTAAATTTGCTGAGAAACAATCGTAATAATCTATATAACTGCAAGCGATCAGAAATGGTTTATCAGCAATTAAAATCCAGGAAGTTTTTTTAAATAACATTTTACTTACGACTTCTTTTTTATTCTCGCCTATTAGGGTGACAACGCACGAGCCGCCAACCGCCGCGGTTGGCGGTCGAGCGGTAGCGCGGTCGAGCGCGGATTGCTCTTGCGGAGGCCGTCGCGGTTTGTTAATCGATAGTCGTCGTGAAAGTGTCCGCGGTAGTAGCTGTAGCCATTTGGCAAATTTATATTCTATCTAAAAAACGAAACAAATGTCGTTGCAAAGCAAAATATTGGGTTCACCCTCTGCTTAAACAAAGAAGTAGTAAAGGAGCATTCGTAATTTTCTATAGAGAATTGAAGCTTCGAAGATAAATTTTTCAATGATACCAGAATGTCAACGTCGTCAATCGGTGAATTACTGAACAAAATTGAGAAGAAAATTACCGAAATGGCTAAAAATATCAAATTTACTACAAATGTTAAATTAATAATGAAAGGACACCGCGCGAAATTCAAGTCTGTACAAATCGACAACCGCAAGACCGCGCGGTCGCCGCGCCCGAAGTCGACTACCGCCCAACCGCGCGGTTACGCGGCTGCCAGTGCGTTGTCTACCATTATATTCCTGTACAAATTAACAACCGCCCGACCGCCAACCGCCGCGGTTGGCGGCTCGTGCGTTGTCCTACTTAATGAAATTTCTTGGTGCATTAAATGTCTACTACAAAACACTTCAAGTAAAATTTTCCTACTTAAATCACTTGTCTAAGACAACTACGTGATAAATTTAATCTTATAGAAGTATACGAATATTAATAAATATCAAGTGCAGTATAAGAAACGAAGCTTCGAATAACGGCACTACCTGAACACATGACAATGCCAGATATTTAGAAGATATAAATGTATATATATATATATATATATATATATATATATATATATATATATATATATATATATATATATATATATTTTTATATATATATATATATATATATATATATATATATATATATAATCCTTTGAGAAATTCATTTGATAAATCGATTATTAATAAACTCAACGTACCAGCGGAGCTTGTTTCTTGATATTCGACGACATGGCGTTTACCATTTTTTATCCGGCCAGGGAGAATGTTAGAAACTTCGATAACCATGCCACACAAAATGAAAATACTAGAGGGCTCTTCAAGGAGCTATTTTGTAGTGTTCTGTCGACCAAGTGGGCAATCACATCGAACCTTCATAATCACCTCATATCTCCTATGATGGATATTTATAAAATATGAACAAATCACAGCGCCATCCATAGGAACTGATAGGTATATCTCTTCAGGTCAAATGGAATTGCCAATCGCCGAACACTCATATCACTTAACCACGATATATAAGTGCTTAATCGTGTTACGTGTTTCGATATTTCTCTACGCTTGTAAGCAACGTTCAGATTCTACCTATTGTTTTCAAGTATCGCATCGGCAGTTAATGTTGAAAATGATTAATACTCAAATAGATAAATGAATATTTATTTGCGTTAAACCGGCATGTATGAATGAGGAATTTTATAACATTCTCCCTTGAAAGATATTCGAGAACAAATCTCATTAAACTATTTCCGCTGAGAGGTTGATTCGATTAGTCTGCGATTTTCGGATGAATTTCCAACGTACCTATTTTTATCTTTATCCAACGCATGTGTGTGTGAAATAATGAATAAATATTTATTTTCTTTATAAACGGAAGAAAAACTATTCTTATTAATTTAATACACAGAATATTTTCCTGTCTCTGAGTAATTCCCTTTTTCAAGCAATGATTTTTTTTTAATATGGACTACCTACTAGGTGGTTCATGAAAAACTACGCAATGCAAAATCGCTCTTTGAAGGGATAGTTGAGATGAATTTGCATTATATATTTTAGAATTCATAGTTTAAAAGTAAAAACATTGCTTCCTCGTGCCTCAGTAGATTAGTCATTAATGTGACTCATTTATTTCATTTTCTAAATCGTCAGGTCTCGTTGAAATGTGTCAAATTATCTGAATAAATAGTTGCCGCCATTTTATGCTTCGTTTTTCTCACTTCAATACAGATATTCCAATATTTTTCTACGTGGCTGCTAGTAAAAAAGCTGTAATCCAAATTTAAATCTGAGTTAGTTGCATAAGCTATTGTGCATTCAATTTATATTACGCTGAGCAAAATACCTTAGTCTTGCCAAGACGGTACTGCTCCTTATCAAGTTGGATGCTATCCAAAATGGCAACAGCGGCCTTTTCAGGAGTAATTCCATCCTTTACCACACTTGCAGCCAGAATTTTGTATCTGTTTATCGCAAGTGGTAAAGTGAAACAGAAAACACAAGATGGTAAAACAAAAAATCTCAACATACAATAAAAATAAAATAAAATCACATTATACAAATGAAAATAATAAAGATTTGGGGTAGTAAACATAACAATATTCAATGCAACCTTCGCCAGTCTTTTGGACGAAGTGGAAAATTTCCTACAACACATTACAAACAAACACAAGATAGGGGACATGCCTTTGTGTGTCCAAGACGGTAGGTTTCTCCGTCAAGACCAGTTGCGTCCAAAATTAGGGCGGCGCATTTCTTTGGGTCAGCTTCCTTTGCTACAGCGGTAGGGTTGAGGATTTTATAACTAGGGTGCAAACGAGGTACACAGTATTAATTGGGGTAAAGACATAAAACAAAATTGTGTAATTAGAAGGCAACATTAACTCAATGTTGTCGGTCGTTTGTTGAACTGTTATGAAAGTGGAAAATTAACGAGCTGTAAACATTTATCGTTTTCTTCACTGTACATGGTTCCTCTTTGTGATATTTCACGAGGAACACAAAACTCTCATGCTAGACTAAAAAGGGAAACAAAAATAACATCATATGGAAAACATAAACGGGGACATATCCCTTGCCTTGGTGTGTCCGATTCTGTAACTGTCCTTATCTAAACCAACTTCCTCTAAACATTTTCTGGCAGCTTCTTTCGGATCACTTTCTGCTGTCATTGTAGCTGGTGCTAAGATCATGTAGCTATATAAAAATAACAAGTATAATTTATCCCGATTTTCTCAACTGTTTTATTTTACAGGACACTGTTAACACACGGGACATTAGAGTGATAGTTTGAAGAAAATTTTTCCTTTTCATTTAATTGAATACAAATCAATCAATGTAACTACTGGCATTATTCTAGATGCAAGTCAAGAAGTTCATCATCTGAAATAGGAGATTGAAGATATTGCTGTTAATAACCTGATTTAATTGTTCGTTCAATATTAATTGATCTAGTGCAATAGTCTACTTCAGTGATATTGAAAACAAATTCAAACCAATAAATTGCATCTTTATCGGTTATAGATAGAGCCAGATCACCATGGTTTCATAAATAGGAATCGTAGCTATAGGAGCTTATTTGGTAGTTGGTTTTACTTCATGCTTACCGAAGTTTGAAGTCTGGGTATACCATCCTGTTGGGGAAACCTTTCCTGCAAATACGGATACCTTCAAGTACACCGTTGCAGGTCAATTGATGCATAACCAAGTGGGAGTCGATAACACCAGGCTGTTTCAATTCATTGGGAATGATACAACGTACGAAATGAGGTTGAGTGGACCTCAAAGTTGTCATCAAGTTGTTCAATTGTTCCTATAGATAAATGAAGTATTAGTATTGAAAAACGCCATGAAGATCTTTATTTTTAGTGAAATCGCACAAAGGTGTCAGTTACGGCTGAGAAAGTGATTCAAAACTGAATAGTTTTTTCAAATTACATTGAAACATGGCAACTTGAAACCTTGATATGAGTTATTTGATAGAATGATGATTTGATCCCGAACATTTCCAACATATTAAATAGTTGAACAGTCGAGATAATTTCAATTCTTAAATTCAATTTTGTTATGAACCAAGGAACATATTGAAGGAGAAAATATTCAGGTTTTTAACTAAATTATTCTACAAATTTTTGGAAAACAAATATATATATATATATATATATATATATATATATATATATATATATATATATATATATATATATATATATATATATATATATATATATATATATATATATATATATATATATATATATATATATATATATATATATATATATATATATATATATATATATATATATATATATATATATAATTTTATTTATAATTCAAATGATTCATTTAGTCGAAAGTTCAGCATTGGAAAAAAAATTTTCTCCCTAGCCTTCAAATAAAATTTGCCATGTTCTTCAAAAAGTAGAAACAAAATAAAAAATTTATATTTCAAGCAAAGATTAAGAGCGACATTGAGCAAAATCCAATGCTAATCGGTCGGCTTAGTAATATTTTTCGTAAATTTTATCCCCAAAAAGGGCTAGTTATGTTCACACATTCATGATATATTATGTTGAATATTTAGCTTGATCTACACACATTACTTAATTAAACATCAAAAGCGGACACTGTTATGACAAACAATTCAAAGCCAATAAGATGTTAGATTTCTTTCAGGTGGCGAAAGATGACGCTGATCAATTCAGGTTTTGATTTGAGTTCTAGTACTTGGATTAAAATACTACATGTTCAATAAAACATCAAAACTATTATACTTATGGAAATGAAGGAAAGCACACTGCTCGGTACTACTTCGTGATAGTACTTGGAGGTTAAATTACTAAACCTGTTACAACGGGTTTTCGTGTGAGGATTTGCGATAGTGTTGTATATATCGCAGTGAGATCGAGTTTTGTGCGAATTTTTTTCTCACGTGAAATGACTGAATGACACATAAAAATCTCAGATTCTCAATTGAGAACCTAACTATACCTTGTAAGCAGAAGATACAGTGGCGAAGCCACCTCCCTTTTTACCTCGGCCAGCACCTGTTAGAGTATAATTCATTAGAAATATCAAAATATTCACGTCGAACAACCCAGATTGATAGATACTGTTTCGAAGATATATAATAACAATTTCCTTCAGAACGAGTTTGATTACATTAGCTTTGGTCGCGACAATATTTCGAAATACTTATCGAAACTATACTGCAGTAAAAAGGCGCGAGATTAAGCTTCTCATACAAGTTAGATATGCGAGGCTTAAAATTTTTTAAATTTATATCGTACCCTGTATAAACTGGAGACAGTCTGGAAAGCAGAACCCTTAGTTCTCTTTGATCCTATATTTTGAGAAATCGATCAGAACATTATATGAATCAGTGAATTATTTTTCAGAAAATGAATGAAACTACTACCTAAAATAATTTGACATAGTCATGATGTGAAAATTTGGACTAAGTAATAGTTCATTGTCTGAAAAAAAATCAGTAATATTTGCTATCAACAATAGCTCAATAAAATGAAAGAACTTGATAAATCAAAAAAAATTGTTTGTACCTTTAGCATCAGCAGCTGAACCAGATTGGCCAGGGTGATCAGCGAAAATCTCAATACACAGTTTGTTCGTACCCTTTTTGAAAAGATCAACGACAGTATCGTTCAAGGGGTCCTTGTTCTTCTCCAACCAACCAGTGATATTATATGGAACCTGAACAAATCACCACTTAAATATCTATTTATAAAACTTAATGTGATTGAAGTATATACAAGTTCAAACTCAATTCACCTTTTAAATTCAAACAGCAAAAATACTTACATTACCAGCATAATGTCCAATGGCGAAGTTAGCAGCTTGTTGACCTGGTTTTGGTGGTTTAGGTTTCAAGAAGTTAGGCGATTTTCCCAGGTGATTGGTGTTCAATTTTTCTTCAAAAGTTTTGTCGGTAGCTTTAGGGAACATAGACTCTTCTTCAAGAATGGATAGGATACCCATAGGCTAGATTAAAAACCCAAGTCAGAATAGTTTTTGAGAACTAACATTCAGGAAACTCGGGTTTTGTCAAATATCCGAAGAGACAAAAATTTGGATAGAATTTCCTGAATATATTTTTGTTAAATATCTGGAGCTATTAATCTACAAACTGTAACTGTGCATAAAATATAACGGTGCAAAAAAATTATCTGTAACAAGTGACTACCACAGTGCCTTCATGAAAACGATTGTGATAACTGAAAGTGCCTGCGATACGTTAGAAGTGGAAATCATCGTCCACTACCTTCTCAATAAGGTCAATGCAAGGTTGCAAGTCTAAACCGAAATCAATGAATTCCCAGTTGATGTTTTCCCTCTCGTATTCTTCTTGCTCGAGAATGAACATATGATGATTGTAAAATTGTTGCATTTTTTCATTGGAGTAATTTATGCACAGTTGGTTGAAGCCATTGTACTGCAAGTAAGCTCTATTATTAATATTAGACACAGAAATAAAATTTATATATATATATATATATATATATATATATATATATAATATATATATATATATATATATATATATAAATGTTTCAAATTATCTGAGCTACAAGAGGTTTTTAGCACAGTAATAAATAAGCAAAGCTGAAAAACAAAACTTTAGTTCCATAGGTTTTGGTAACTAAAAAGTACCCTCGGTCATGTTACTTGTACTGGAAGCCATGTTACCTTTTCAATAAGTTCAATACAGGCTAACAAATCCATGCCGAAATCAATGAAAGCCCATTCAATTCCTTCTCTTTGGTATTCTTCTTGTTCGAGTACGAACATATGGTGGTTAAAGAATTGTTGCAATTTTTCGTTGGTGAAGTTGATGCAAAGTTGTTCAAAACCATTGAACTATACGTGCGAGAGACAAGAACAAAAAACAAATAAGACATGAACACATAGCAATTCGTCAAGACCGTCCAATGGTGGAATTGCTTCTACTACATAAACACAAAGTTTAACACAAGAAGGAGAAAACACGAACAATTGTATTCTAAGTAAGGTATTCAGATTAAGAATAGGTACATATTGTTCATGTTTTCATAATAGTAAGGACATAAACAAATAACAAAAACTACTTTGTGGCTGGATATGTCTTAACCAGTAACCACACATAGATTAAAAATTCAGCGAACATGAATAACAGCCAGGTTGAACTTTTTTGGGACTTATCGTCTTGAAATTACCTTCTCGATCAATTCGATACAAGCCAATAAGTCCATTCCGAAATCAATGAAAACCCAATCAATACCTTCCCTTTTGTATTCTTCTTGTTCGAGTACGAACATATGGTGGTTAAAGAATTGTTGCAATTTTTCATTGGTAAAGTTGATGCATAGTTGTTCAAACCCGTTGAACTATATACAGGAAATACATCAATTAAATAACAAATTCACAAACGTGTGTGCTCGTATTAGTTTTGGTATGGAGACATTGATAGAATGGTAACATAAAAAAAATAAATGCAAGCTGTTGGTATGAAAAATACTTTTTCTATAAGCTCAATGCAAGCAAGCAAGTCCATTCCAAAGTCAATGAACTCCCAGTGAATGCCCTCTCTAGTATATTCTTCCTGTTCTAATACGAACATAATGATGATTGAAGAATTGCTGCAGTTTCTCGTTAGTAAAATTAATGCAAAACTGTTCAAAGCCACTGTACTGCAGAAAATCAAATAAAATATAGTGACGGGTGCAATGAAAATGATGCAATAAATAAAAATGTTAAAAAGCAATTTAAAATGAATTTCGTTGGAACTGAAGATTTATTATTGAAATTGTTATGGAGGGATAGTGTGAATTGAATATAACTAAATGTATTTCTTGTATGGGGGGTATAGTATTATCACTGAGTGTTTTATTTTATGTAGTAGAAGTGAATAGGGGTATTGTATAAATGTATAAAATGTCAGTTAGTTTCGAATGAAATTTATATTGTTAATGTCCTCGGGCAAACTAACTTAGGTAATTTAAAATCTCGAAATCTATTAACCACAATTGTTGCCATTGTGATTTGGGCTAAATAATACATAAAATTTCATTCGAATCAAACTCTGTAATATCAATAATTTATATCCAGTATTCATTGATTCTGAAAAGAAAGATTTGTATAAAATAGACTTTTATTCAGAATTTATTCTATAATTATGTCACATGAGTTGAACAAGGCCATGAGCCTCTCTGAATTCAGATTACCCTTCATTCTCATTTACAGTGAAATTTTGTTCTTTATAAATTTTTTTAATGTTGTGAGTGACTTTTCAGTCCCTCGGTTTGCAACTTTTATTAAATAGTAAAAACTATTAACAAACTAGTAGACATCTTTACAACCGAAACAACGTTGTTTATTCTTAAGTGTCGTCATTCATCATATTTCTAATGAATCCCATTATAACATGGATGAAAAAGCCTTGATAATTGAATTTATATTATCGAATTCCTTAAATACTGCTTGTTCAAATTATGTGAAAAATATCTTTTTTACTGAATATGAAAATGGTGATTGTTATTGATCCATTTTTCAATACTTACATCGAAAATTTCGAAACCTGCAATATCCAGTACTCCAATGAAATGTTGTCTCTTTTGTTTAGTGTCAAGAGTTTCATTACACTTCTTGACCAAGAATTTGAAAACCCTGTCAAACATGGCTTTCGACATGGCTCCAACAGAGTACGAAACTTGGTTGACATTACGACCTTGAGTGACGAATTCGTTACCGACTTTGATCCTTGGTTTGCATAAGGCCTGGTACAATGCCATGTGTTCAACACCCAACAATTTAGCCACGCGTTCACCTTCCTGAAAAATATCAAAAAAGATGAATGATGCGTTGTTTTCGATAGTATTTTATGGACATACTTCTGTGCCATCAGGTTCGGCTTGCTCTTCTCGACCTCTTTGTTTGAACTTCATACAACCCATATGCATGACAGCGGCAGTAATCTTGTAAATGTTGTCTTTTTCTTCTTGTGTGAATCCAAGTACATCGAAGGCTTGCTATTAGATTGAATAACAATTAGAAACAATACTCTTTGAATTAAATTGATGAAAATCGAACAAGATGCCTCTTTCGAAACTTTAAATTAATGATTCGATTTTCATCAAAATAAACACCAAAGCAATGTTGATAATTGCTTGGGTGCTTTTTTTATAAGGTAATAAACATATGATTATATACAATGTAAGGAATGTTTATATACATATGTAAAACACACTTACCACACAGATTAGTTCCAACAAAAGCTAAAAGTATGAAATGCATTAATATAATCTTTTTGACATTTTGACACATCTACAGGAGTAACAAAGTTGGTGGACAAACACTAAGTATGGTTTTCAAATAGTAAGATTTGTAAAACTACAGGGCACATTACTGAAAGGTTCAATCTATTCTCAAAGGACAAATTTGCACCAACAAAAATACTTTTGAATATTCTCGAGCTTCTGAACAAACTCACATCCGTAAGTTGACATTCTTCTGCGTCATCTACACCAGGAATGGTTACTTTACCCTGGGAAACATTGTGGTAGTGCATAGTTCTGTCAAAAGAAAATTACAAATGATGATACAAAAATAAAAATAAATGAATTTATGGAAAATTATAAACGATAGGTATGTACAAAAAATAAAATGATGAAAAAAATTCCTAAATGATCATTATACTGAATAGCGTGAGTGTTATGATCTCAGAGTGAACCAACACTTTCCATCAAATTGTCAAAAAGTATTGCGCTTGCCAAGGAGCGACGGATGCCTAGATGAGAAAATTTTGAACTGCTTCCTAATGTATTATCCTTTCGCTCCCCGAAGTGGAGGGTTAATGGATGGCTTACATCAGTGATTTCAGCTTCAAGAGACTCGTTTACTCCTGGAATTCTTTTCTTCCCTTGACTTATGAACGGATAATCCGAAACACGATTGCCTAAATTGCATAATTCTACGACAGAATAAAATATTAACATTCCGAATCTAGGCATCGTTGCTTCAAAGTTAGTGGATACAGTGAAAAAACAAACACATGTTAAATAGTTAGGAAGAGGAAATAGATCTAAAGGCAATAAGATGCAGAGACGTTGTACAACTTGAAAACGAGAGTGACTGATTATTTATTTAAATTTTTCTCTCTGTCTCTTCATGCATAATTTTTTAAAAGAACAATAAGTGAATATAGACAAAAATTTTGAAATTTTCAAGCTGAGAAATTTGTTTACACCAAAATCAAGATTAATTTCTACAGGCTATATTATTTCATCAATTAGTTGCCTGAAGACACCGAGGACTTACATCAGTGATGGTCCCTTCTTCGCCATCATCTACATTAGGTATTGTTGTTTTACCTTGAGATACGAAGTGGTAGTCGTTGACATTATTCGATAATAGACACATCTCTGTTCATTGGACAAAAAAGGATGGATAAATACGTAAGCCTTGTCCAGAAGAGGCTCTTATATTCTACGTATATGGGTAACATAAACTATTTCTAAATACTCAGACATAACAAAAAATATATGTAACCGAAGAGGACCCAGTTCCATGCAATACCTTGGAGTGGGTCATAAACACTCATTTATATTTCGGTTTCATATATTTTCAAAAATAGAAGACAAATATCTATCTCAAACCCTGGAAGCGGTCAACTTATAGGTATTCTGCAACTCCGCAGAATATAAGCGTCGCAGGTACGACGTTGTTCCTAACTTTCAAAAGCGTTTTCTTTAATTATTCGCATCAAATACTACCAAAAGAAACACAAGTTTCGATATACAGACGTCAATCGGTACCGCTTACATCGGTTAAAGTACATTCTTCGCCATCATCTACATTAGGAATTGTGGTTTTTCCCTGAGAGACGAAATAGTACTCTTGGATGTTGTTGGAGAGGAGACACATCTCTAAGGTCATCGAAATATAAAATTAGAACCGATATACACTTACAGAGTAACACCAAAATAAAATATCATTGAATTTTCTATGAATATGTGGTATAATATCTTTCAATTAAATTTTATTTTCGTTATCCATGTATATGTCTCTATGAGGCTTACAATACGAAGAGAAAAACAGAAAGAATTTTCTTCCTCCATTAGTACTCCTTACTATAAGAAAATTTTATTTCTTCATCTGATATACTCAGTTCAAATGAAATTTCGACTTTTCAATAAAGTAATTTAAACCTAGTTAGAACATTACATTCACCTTTAAGTCCAGGAACAGATCCAGACATCATTTGGTAGAAAATGTGATAAGACCTCTCCAGTGTCTGTTGGGAAATGACACGAGCTTTCTCTAGCAGATCTGTTAAACATAAACTTTAATATGAACAGGCAAACTCAAGTGAACGATTAAACTTACATGTTTCAATATCGGCACCAGCCAGTTTTCCGGTTGGACCAAAGTGAATACGGATGAATTTACCCTAGGACAGATAGGATAATTCAGTTTATCGCATTATGGTAAATGAAAGGAAGGAGATTGTTGAAAATATCTCAACCATGACAATTATCAATATCTTCCATAACATTGTATGCGAATGAATAGAATAGTAAGGAGATTTTTGGTCTTACAGGTGTAACTGATCTGTTATTTGTTTAATTGTAGGGAGCCAATCGATTATTATATGAAAACCTTCACTTTTTGTATTTTTATGTATTTTGGGGATGAGTATAACTCAGTGAACCTTCATAGCAGAACAGAGGGGTAATGAAGTTTATACCAATTGATTTCCTCACCCCTAAATCATTTGCAGCGTTTGAGAAGGTTTGATAGCTGAAATGAATTTTCTTACTTATTATGTGAGATCGTAGGGGTTCAAGAGGAGTAGCATATTATCTAAAAAACTGAATTTCCTGTGGTTGATGCATTCTTGAAGGGTTTGAATTCAGTTTGCTTTGTATTTTATTTTGTGGACATTAGTACACAATATATCATTTCAGCTGAGCTGAGGTTACATGAAGTTAAAACCAATTGACTTCCTCACTTTCAAACCATTTGCAGCTTTTGAGAAATTCTGTCAAACAAGAGCTCCTTCACTTTCTGTAGCCGAAGAACAGAAATTTTTAGGGATATATCGTCACAACTGAGGTGACGTTTTATAAAATTTAAATTAAATAACTGACTCTCTTCCAAATCCTCTGCAGCATTTGTAGGTTTGTCAAACAAATTAGAATATTTTTAACTTCGATGCAAAACATTATCTTACCTAGCAAAGCACTTGCAAATGTGTTTCCATAAGAGGAAAGTGTTTTCTACAGTCATTTTTAAGCAAGAGTGAAACATTATCAACGTGGTTGACCACTGATATATTTTTGGGTAGATCAGTCATGCATGCCCCTATTTTTGAACAAAAATATGGAATTGAAGAGAATTATAGCTGTTGGTTTCTAATTCAATGGGATATCCTTGAAGACATAACAGAGATCGATGCAAACATAATCTCTTTCTGTTTTCGATTACGGGGTCAATTTGGTAAGACATGAACTACGTTTACTGTTAATATTTCATGATTTCGTTCATTCTGAGGAAATTTATTTCAAGATTCAAGTGTACTTACGAAACGAGATGAGTTATCGTTACGGACTGTCTTGGCGTTACCGAATGCTTCAAGTACAGGGTTAGTTTGTACGACTTGATCTTCTAGAGTACCCTTCTTCTTCTCTTCTTCGCTTGGCTTTTTGCTCGATGCACCGACAGTGGCGAAGTACGCAATTACTTTCTTCGTGTTTTCTGTTTTACCAGCACCAGACTCTCCACTGTGGGGTAAAATGTTATTTTATTGTTGAGTTTCTGCCACCATGAATATGAATTTGAAAAAAAAGCAACAATAGCCGCACGTGCTAATTACTCATTGCCATTGTATTTTCTTTAAAAAAATTTGAATATCATGAAATTTATGAATTTAATCAGTTGCAATAAACTCTCTATAGCAAAGTTCAATGAAATAAAAAATATATACTCACGTAATCAACATAGATTGATTTTCATGGTCTGTGAAATAAAAGACATATGTTAGTTTTTTGTGTATTCTACTTTCCATAAAACTTACTGGTCAACATGTTCACATAGGCGCCGTCAGAAATTGCAAAAATATGAGGTGGAACTTCATTACGCCTTTTACCACGGTACAACTTGGCACAACGGAGGGTATACACGGGGAAACGTTTGTAGGGGTTAATAGCAACGCAGAAAAGCCCTGAGTATGTCTGAAAATGGTGGTAAAGCATTACTAAAAGTAAATCATTAATTATACATGAAAATGAGGGTCTTTCGCCTTTTTTGCTGGTAACATGAAAATAAATACATATAGAAAACACAAAAAAACATTTTCACAATTTCGTCTTCTCTAACGATGGTAATGGAAAATGTTGAAGTAAAAAAAAGAAAACAAAAATACTAGTCGCACCATTCAGTAATATTTTGGTGTTGAAAACTATTACTACAGAAAAAAACGTAAAAATCAAAGTAATAAAATAGAATCAAAATTCTCACTCAGACTAAGTTTACGAAAATTTCCACCCATATCTAAATGGATATGAAAGAACGTCGATGTAGACTATATACTCGAGTGAAATATTCTGATTATATTATGAAAAATACAAAATGCAAAACTACCAACAGTCCTTGTATATTGGCAGATAAAAAAACATGTATAATGAAGTACAACATCGAAAACCATGAAGCCACTATGTCAAGTCTAATGTTTTCACTGGAAGAACTGTGTCCAGGATCCTTCGGAAGCGACAAACGAGGACAAAACTTCACAACATCCTTTCTGGTGTTCCAGTTTTAGGAATTGTAAAATAAAGAGAACCATTAGAGAATATGTGCATTAAGTATTCAATGATAACGTGTAAGTTTGAATCGATGGTAATGAAACAGGCCCCTTTATCTAATCGTTCCCTTCATATCAATCCTTCATAAATGAACAAAACATTTTTTTCTTCGTTGACTTACGTAGATAAGCTTAGCATAATATCTTTGTTTCAAGTTATGCAAAACTGAGGCATCGTTAAGATATGTCAAGTTAGACATATCCTCAGCTTTTTCGTACTTTGGTGGATTCACTTGGGTAACTAGGTCCTTTTTGAAGTCCTTCGTCTATATATAAAAAATAAACTGTTAAGATAAAGTAGATAAGGTACTTACGTAAATAAGTTTAGCATAATATCGCTGCTTCAGATTGTGCAATACAGAAGCGTCGTTCAAATAAGTTAAATCGGCCATGTCTTCTACTTTTTCGTACTTCGGCGGGTTCACTTGATGAACGTTTTCCTTTTTGAAATTCTTTTCCTAATCTCACAAAATTTTGATTAGTATATAAAATATTGTCATTCAGCGAAGAAACCGATGTAAAATTCAAGGAAGCTTCCAACATGCTAAATTTTTATGAATACATACATACATATATATATATATATATATATATATATATATATATACATATATATATATATATATATATAATATATATATATATATATATATATATATATATATATTTATAAATATATATATATATATATATATATATATATATATATATATATATATATATGTATGTATGTATTATAACAGAAATTGAGCTATTTATTTATTTTTTTTGTCAAAATTAAACCGAATTTGAAAAAAATGATCTTATATATTTTATATTTATAAAAATGATCATTGAATATTATCTGCATTCGTCGTAGGAATAAACTCAAATTCGAAATTAACAATTTCAGTAATCCAATTTCTTCTTTTTTGAATATGTTCAATTCAATAGCCGCTTGGCTTTGAAACTCCATTAATTTAGATTGTTCTATTAACTATAACATCTGATATGTTACAATAGTTTGAATGGAATACCTACAACAATTAATTCACAAAAAATTAAGGAGAATATATTCTCAATTTTAGGGAAAATTCCTATTCCTGATACAAAAGTTTTGCTTGTTCAAAAACCCCATAGAATGAAATTAAATTCAAGTTTTTTCAAAGCTGCTTTATTTTATATTCAACTTCATGTAAAACCCTAAGAATTGTTTTGCTAAGTTCGGAAATGTAATAATAATCTAGTGAGTGACTTTTGCGATATTCCTAGATAACTGTCAACTTCGGTAAATAATTTTCAAATTGTCATTCTTTTTCAACTATGCTCTTCAGCAAAGCAATAGAATATTTATCTTGTTAAGTGCTATGGTACTAGAGCTCTTTCGTACAAGTACGCAATTAATTCATTCAATGAAAAATACCCGGATTCACCAGGTACTAGGAATGTATTTAAAAAATTAATAAAGAAATTATATACTCACTTTCACAAGAAATTGAATTTAAAATGAAACACGTTTTGAAAAAAATTGAATTTTATGACATTTTATGTGGTTTTCGGAGGAGCAAAACTTTTAATCAAGAATAACATTTTTCGCTTGAACAGAAAATAAAAAGTTTTTTTTTCTTGTTTACCTCATTCGTGGGTACGCTGTAGAAGCAGTTTGGCACATACCCGAAATAACATTTACTTTTCTTAACTCCTAATGATAGCTTCACAAAAGAAGCTGGAAGGTTTATTATATATATATATATATGTATGTATATATATATATATATATATATATATATATATATATATATATATATATATATATATATATATATATATATATATAATTATTTATTTGAATTGTTGTTGCCTGTGAACTACATATTTTTAACTTTTTGAAAATTATTAGCAATAACAGGCTTGGTGAATCTCTAAAAACTCGATTTTATTAAAAAGTTAACGTTTCGCCACGACATTCGTGGCTTTTTCATAACTTTTTGAAAAAGTTTTGGAAAGCCACGAATGCCGTGGCGAAACGTTAACTTTTTAATAAAATCGAGTTTTTAGAGATTCACCAAGCCTGTTTTTGGTAATAATTATCAAAAAGTTATATATATATATATATATATTTATATATATATATATATATATATATATATATATATATATATATATATATATATATATATATATATATATATATATATATATATATATATATATATATATATATATATATATATATATATATATATATATATATACTTAATATATTTATATACATGTATGTATATATGCATTTCAGTCTTTTGTTAAATTATGACTGATTTCAAATTCAACTGATACGTATTCAGTTAGATCTTTACCTCTCCTCCGGGAATCCCGACGGTAACAAGGTCTCCCTTGGTTCCCTTGATCTCACCGAGGACGAACCCTTCCTTTTCGTCCGGCACCCAACATGATTTCTTGGCGTCATAGGGCTTGGTTTGATCGATACGCTTTTGTTCAAGGGATACAAACAAGTATGGGGTTGGATCTTCATCTTCTTGACCTACTGGTGGTTTCGGCATTTTGGCAGCGGACTTCTTGGGGCTTGGAGACACGTAAATACAGCCCTAGGAGCCTTTCTAAGAATAAAAAACATAATCACTCTAAGAAATGAAACAATGTGAAGCAGAAGCTGTTGAAGCGATAGCAATTGAAATGAAATAGCTCATGATGTTGATTTGGATGGATGGGGTTGATATCATACTTTGCTTTCTTTGGCAGACTACCTTTTAATTTTGATGATTGAAGAAAAAGAATCAGTGAGTTTCATATGTTTTTGATCTACTATTTTGTATCTACTGTTATCCTGAATTATCTATACAGTTTAATAGATTTTGTAACTACTTCAGAGCATAAAGAACTTTTCTCATCTTCATTTTGTTACGGAAATAATTCAATTAATCCAGATGCTACGAATTAAAAGCTTTTTTTGGAAGATATTCACTAGAATGATTTTCGAAGAGAATTAATATTCCATTTTGGAACTGATAGTGCAATTCAGAGAAGATCAGGAAGAGAATTGAATATATCCAGAGATCGTTCTTTTCAGGGAAAATTGAAATCGAGAAAATCAAGTTATAACAAAAAACAGTTCACTTGAAATCCTTTATCTCTTATATAACAAATTGATAACGAAGTATTCTAACCTGAAACAGTCTTCTCATTTAAATTAAAGAGGAATAAGGATGGAATTATATTGCTGATATAATTGTTGAATAAGATAAATGAGAAGGAATATTCATAAATAGAAGTGTGAAAATATACCAAGAGAATTATAAAAACAAAACAATGAAACAAACAATTTAAAAATATAAATACATAAAAGCCAATTTAACAATTATCACACTCGATACATTTTCTGGTTATTTTGTTGAAATTACAGTTTGTACCTTTTCGCATTCAATTTCTATTTTTCTTTTCATTATCGTTTTTTGTTCAATGTTTAGTTTTTTCAATTTCGTTATTTTTTCTGAAATCCATATGAAAAAATTAGATTATAATAAGTCCTTTCTCAAGAACGATCATAAGTCCTTCATGAAAACTTCTTAATTATGCTCTTTGTCTTTAGGTAGGTATTATGTAATAGAACAATACCTAATACTTGATTTAAGTATAGAGTGAGAAATATGAGTCAATTAGGAAAAATGCAAAGTTGAATTCTTCAAGTCTTCTGCAGAATAGAAAAGCATTTATTACCAAAATTTATAATTTTTAAGATTGAATACTTCAGAATACAAAAATTTATTTTTAGAAGAACTGAGATAAAACCGAACTTTCAAATATATCACGGAATTTTTCAATATATTCTTATCATATCAGATGTAATGAACTCGGAAAATAATTGATACCCGAAGAAAATATTAAGAGACTTACATAAAACTGAAGTTCAACGAATGCACGAGATAAACAACAAACACATTCAGTTGAAGACTGGACGAAGTTCAGTAATTAAACAGGAGAAGTAACCGAGAGTTCAGTTCTAAATTTAACCAAGGTGCCCCACTAAAAATCGTTTCACGATTGCGAAATTCGGCGATTGTGTGATTTTCCACGCATTCCAAAAATATATCATTGGGATTTCGTTACATACATCTCCTTCAATGCAGGAATGTAGGTATTTATTATTTCTCTGAACTGGCGCAATTGATCGAAGAGCTAAGTTTTCTAACAGATATCAGCTTATCTCAGTTTGTTGCATCGAAAGAAAAATGTGAAAAAAAGTAGCGAATTTAAGTTGAACTACAGAACATATTCTATAAAACACATAGCAAAATTTGAGCATCTGCACAATCTCATCATCACTCATTGAAAGTTAAAGAAAGGAAACGGCAACATATTAACATTGTGCCTATAGGCTTATTCTCAATAATTCAATCCATATATCAATTATATTTTTGTTTCGAAAAAAAAAATTTTATATCTATCTGTCAAGGTCTTCGATGATGTAATAAATATTTCGAATTTCTTCTTTTCCACATCAGTGCTATGGTAACTGAATTGCATCTAATATTTCCAGTTGTTCAAATATTGTCTAAATAGTTCATTGAAATCAAAATTAGCGAACCCCAAAAGCACTCTGCAGGCCTCATTTGATTGGTATGTTTGATTTTTCAATACGTTTCGCGATTTCGATTCATCATGTCTTTCCAAACGAATATAGATATTTAATTTTCTATTCAAAGTAAATCAAACAGCATATTATTTATCGGCATGCTAAATATTTTCAGTCAGCTTCTGTTCGTTAATTTATTGGAATGAAATCGTCATTGTCATAGAATGTTGCTTCCCTGGGTTTATGAACGAACACAAATATGTTTTACGAATACCATAGAAAAAGATCGAGTAGCCAAAAACCATGTCATAGTGTTGGAGTAGGCGAAATATATTTCTGGAGATAATCTATGAATCGGCTCACGTTTTAGGAGAAAACGGAAGCTGATTATTACGCACACACGCCACCTCGAGTTAATTTTGATATCTTCTAAAAATAATTCAAGAATTTGTGGCAAACTAAATCGAGAAACAGAACACGGCGCGAAAATGGTCGAAGAATAACCGCCGAGAACGTTGCCAAATGTTTTCAGGCATTGTTGAACTATTTGGCATCCTACTCGAAGGCACCTATGATAATTATTACATAAGTTTCTTCCATTTTGAATATCCAACTGCACAGATAGATTCTAATTACCACATGTGGAATTATAGCGATGAAAACGGATAACAAATAGATATATTGTAATTGAATATTGGGGACTGTTCCTTGGTAGAAATTTATTTGAATCATGAACGAAATAAAAATACTGCTTTTGAGATTTATAGAAGAATTTGTCGCACGTTTTGCTTTTGTCAGTTCATCTCGGGGCAATGACACTGAAATTTGAAGTATTCATACTAAATTAAGTAGGTACTCGAAATAATTGATTATTAGTAGACGTAATGTTAGAAGTTCCAGAAAGACCTTTAAATGGATTTTCAGAATTTTTATATTCGGTGATCTTCGCTGATTTCTACAGAATTATCTAATTGTTAATCATAATTTATTCAATGCACTGTTTATTCAATTCCAGATTGAATTGAAGATTTGGTTCCAATAAATGGTAGCATAGTTAATGATTTATTTCAAAACTACTCTAATATTCCTAATAGTAAGTTACTGTGAGGTCTAGCAATATAAAAAGTAAGCAGCTATAACAGCTCAATCAATATGACTAATTGATTTTAAAAAATTATTTCAAATAAATAATTCATTCCACGAAAATATATGTCGTAGTTAAGGACACTAAGAATCTTTTGAAATTTGTGGCTTAAAGTAGGTGACAATAACTACCTACTCAATTTAGTACAAACCCTTTATTAAGGACTTTCTGTTTCTGCAATGTCACAATGTAATACATTTAGAGTAGCTAATTCTTTTGAAAACAAATGTTTTTAATTTAGTTTCTAACAACAAATAGATATTCCAAGTGGCAGACCACAAATACTAGGAAACTAGTACACAGTAGCAAGATAATTCCGTTTTGAAATGATAATTTTTAAATTTCGTAACTGCGCAGAATTCCAAAAATGTTATAGAACACATGATGAATGATGAAAGATGAAAGATAATCTCTTACTCGACTGAAGGAAAAGAAAGGTTTATTTTTTCATCAACTATAATTGAATAAGTAAAATATAGAATTTTGTGTTGCCCCTTTCTTTTTGAAATGATATTTTTCAATTTCGTAGTTAGTTCAACTCTCCCCAAAAAAATTCTTCAAAGTGGAGTACTCTGAAATATTTTCTTGGGGTCAGTTAAATAGCTTTGAATTTCGAAAATGGTAGAACGCATGATGAAATAATTTCTCTAATTCGACTAAATGAAAATAAAGTTTCCTTTGTTATAAATTATAATTGAATTAGAATAATATAATTATGGTTCTGTATTTCGCCTTTCTTTGGAAATGAAATTTTTGAGTTTCGTAATTAGTTACATCAGTTTGAGGTATTTTTTGAGGTTAGATTAATTAATTTCGAAAATGTTTCATCTTGATGCCTGATGAAAGAATTTCTCTAAATCGACTGAAGGAAAAAAAATATAAGTACTGTTCTTTGTTTATCTTTCCTGTTTGAAGAATATCGAAGTATTTTATATTTTATATAGGTAATCCTCATTCACCAAATTAAAAGACTTTTGAGTGAGATTATATTGAATAATATAGGGAACCTCCTCATGCTGTATAATTTGGATAAAACAATGAACATTTCATTGTTCCTTGTTTATTTTGGAAAACCTTGGAATTACTTTCATTTTCTGTTGTGTACTCATTCCAGATTTATTTTGGAAAATAATATAAAGAGCATATTGGAATAATTGTAGAAATGTGTCATGAACGATTATATATATATATATATATATATATATATATATATATATATATATATATATAAAAATATATATATATATATATATATATATATATATATATATATATATATATATATTTTATATTTATATATATATATATATATAATATATATATATATATATATATATATATATATATATATATATATATTATATTATATATATATATATATATTTATATATATATGTATATATATATATATATATATATATATATATATATATATATATATATATATATAAACTGCTCTTTACCTTTTGAAAACTATGAAACTATTCCTATTTTCTATATTCTGTCACTTTCAGGTATGTTTAAAAAAGAATATAAAAACAAATGCGACTTAAGTTATTGCAACTCAATTGAACAAATTGTAATAGTTAGAAAGGCTAATAGAATAGAAAGGCATACTTATTATGGATCATAATATTGTCTTAAAAAGACTTATAGCTCAAGCTTCTTTTTTTTAAAGAACTACTTTCATTTGCCTTAAATTCCTTTCATGCAGATATGTTTGAAAATGCCAAATACAGCTTAGTTGGTTAGATTTTGAGTGAAATTGTATTAATTTGAAAAATTAATTTTGATTTGAAAGCTTTTATGAACAATGATAACATTAAGAAAATATAAAAATCTATGTAACTTGTTCATTTCAAAAGGTAAGGAGAAATTTTAATTTCGGTATTATTTATATCTAATTCCAATTATGTTCGAATAGTTAATCACAAGTGAATACCATTTCAGTTTTTGAAAATAATTTTTAAATAAAAATGGTAATATGGATTGTGTCATACTAGTCTTTGATTTAATCTTATCAAAAAAAAATTTATTGTTCGAAAATAAAGAAATCAAATTTTACTGAAGTAAAACGTAGGTAGGTACACCCACGAAAATATCAGTTCTCTATTATCTAAACATCTAAATGACTCTAAAAATTTTAAGGTTAGGTCATTTTGAATTTCACCTCTATGGGTTCTCCAAAAAATTGAATAATTTCCCAATCACAAACACTGTCACATGAATTTGAAAAACGAGAGCTAGTATGACATGAAGGGATGAATTAATGGTAGCCTAATTAACTGCACAAAATATAGCACAATCCACTATTAGAGCCACTAGACACAGTCCATGAGAGAAATCCATACAAGCGCGAAATGTAGTGCACAGAATTTCAAAAATAAAACACAATCTGTAACGACGCACACTATCCACTTACTTTCGCAAGGCGTTCTGAACGATCTAAATGATGTACCAACAAATATAAATGTCTGCAACCTTATCCCAGGATGTAACGAGGCCTGCTATTGGCGGGTAATATTAACCAATGACTTGAGCTGTTACATTTTCGTCAGTCTACCTTTTTAGGATGGGGAACTGGGATAATACAGAAAATTTAAATTTTCAGCTTCAACAGCATGACCGTGCAGGGAGCGGGGTGGGGTTAATCTTCTTTCTCGTGCAAAGTAGGGGGAACACGTTAACTAATAACCAGCCATTTCATTTAAGAACTGGATGTTGAGATGAAATTGTAAATTGTAATTCTGAAATTGCTAGAAAGTTAACAGATGAGTTATGGGATTATACACCATTTTATGACTGATGTTTTGACAAATAGTAATCGGCTGAGTGGTACTTGTTTACTCATGTTTAGACACAGTGTTGAAAGAGGTAATTTTGGGAAATTTAGTAAATCGTCACGTTTTTGAAACAGGAGTTTATTGGAAAGTCAGGCGGAGATTTTCGAATTTAGAACTTCAATCCAGTGAGCTTAACTCTTTAAATGCTCTATGAATCGAATACGATTCACGCTACATTTGTTTCATGTGTTGAGTTGAACCACAATTTTGCTTTTGCGCTGCGTGCTTCATCCGTGATTCATTTTCAAATAATTAGTTTTGAGTAAATTAAAAGTGAGGCCCGATAAACAGCTTTATATAGTTAGCGCGTTAAAATTTAAACTTTGTTGTATTACATGTAGTTTTTTATAAGAGTTTTAATTTTTACATTATGTAGGTCAAGTTTTTTGATTGATTATTATGGTGAATAAAATGAAATGAATTATGCTATATAATTACGTACAATATAAGTAAAAACAAATGTGTCCTATATTTATCTTCCAAAAACTAAATAACAATAACTAAATATATATATATATATATATATATATATATATATATATATATATATAAATATGTATATATATATATATATATATATATATATATATATATATATATATATATATATATATATATATATATATGATATATATATATATATATATATATATATATGATATATATATATATATATATATATATGATATATATATATATATATATATATATATATATATATATATATATATATATATATATATATATATATATATATATATATATATATATTTACGAAAAGAAATGAGGTGGCTGGAGAAAATTTGTTGCTAACGTAACGGCGTTCAACGTATTCAGAGATTCTGATAAATGAATCGTAAAACAATAATTTAATAACAAATTTAACAAACGGACAAGGTATAGTACCTATATGGGTATGGGAACAATTATATTTCCACTGTTTTTGATCGTCTTATGATATGATTAATGTTTGTTATCCTTAAAAAAATAATTATTTTTCACTTATTTTCAATAGATATTTAACACAACATTCAGTGAAAATATGTGCCCATTCATGAAAATCTCAGTTATAAAACTTATTTTACCCTGATTATTTTTGGAAATACTGCATCGATGTACCTATCTCAAAATGATTTTTCATATTTGTTTCTGAAAGATATACAAGGAAATGGCAATTATGTGTATGAATTGAAAACACTGCTGAAACACTTTTAAAATATAAGGCTTCATCTTCACACAATAATTTATTTGCACAAAGGTATTCGAAAAAAATTTGAATATATATAGCTATATATATATATATATATATATATATATATATATATATATATATATATATATATATATATATATATATATATATATATGTGTGTGTATACCTGACGGAGTTCATTACTTAGGCACTTAGGGGATGAAATCAATAACATGTGTTTTTCAGAAAATTATCACAAATTTCATTATCATTAAATATAATATAGATATTTGAATAATCTACGCTTACCTACTTGACTAAATTTCAATTGTTCCTTGTGTAACGTGAAAACTATGCTTTATATATTCGGTAGGTTTTTTCCAGAAATCTGTATCAAGGTTGATGTTCCTTGAAATTTTTTTGCCATTACTGTTTCAAAGTGAACAAATATAGGTACCTATATTATTTTTCATGATAAGACTATCACTTCAAAAAAACCAATTTACAATAGGTTTGAGAAATAAAACTATGCTTTGAAATATACACAGTGTTTCTTCAGAAACCTCATCTTCTTCAGGTGCAAAAAATGAGCATAAAAAAGTGTTGCTTTGAGCGTTTCGATAAATGCAAAACTTTTTGTTAATATGATTTGATAGATCTGAGAAAATTTAAAGACCTACTTTTCTTTCTAAAACAATTGAACAACTGTTTCCTAATATTATTAATATGGCGAACGTGACGGAACTGAAACTTCATCAGAAAATTGATTAATATTGAAATATTTTTTGCCTGCAAATATCCACCAATCGAATTCTTGAAAATCAGTTGACTTCGAACTGGGAAACTCTCGAGAGTTGACCCATTTTCCACCATACCTGACAGATAGCGCAACATTGACAATAGAAGGAATTCTAGTGTATCATTTTTTCAATTGAAGTAACGCTGGAATACGTCCAACTTTTATCTTCACATCGAGGACTAAAATTGATATGGACCAATTCCAAATAGAAAATAATCTAGATTTACTCCACTAAATTCGAAATGGAAAAATAAATTGTGGTAAATTACTCGCAGCTTCGAGAGCCAGAATAATTAATTAAATTTCCTTAGATGTGTCTAGATACGAGTATCAATCAGTTTGATTAGATTCTGGAATATAACGGACAAATTTATATGTCTCGTAGCAAATCATACGTAATATCTAAGTGAAAAATGACAAAGACAACATAATATTAGATATATGTGTATATATATATATATGTAAAAAATATATATATGTAAAAAATGTTGTCTACTTTTTGTTTTTATAGTTTGAAAGAATATTTCTCTACTGATATTTATTAAATTTCCATCTCGTTAACTTTTTTTTTGTATTTTGTATAATGACATGTCCTATATATTTGTGTAATATCGAAAGGATAAATATATATTATTATATATATATATATATATATATATATATATATATATATATATATATATATATATATATATATATATATATATATTATATATATATATATATATATATATATATATATATATATATATATATATATATATATATATATATATATATATATATATTTATATATATATATATATATATATATACACTTCGCATCAAAATTGACGCACCACTAAAATTTGTGTCAATTTCAAATTTACTTTTCTTGCGAACTGCTGAATCGATTTAGATAAATTTTTTTTCAATGTAGCTTAAATCTTCAGAAATGACGTTATGAAAAGAGAGAAAATTTAAATTTGAGTTTTAGGCATATAGTGGGTGTTTGAAGAAAAACTAGTTTAAAGCACAACTTTTGTCATATTCTGTGGGAATTCCCATCAACAGTATTAGGTGTCTCTCTAAGTCAAAATATAGCCCCATCTATTACAAGCATTTTGTTTTTTTATTCACGTTTTTATCTCACATATGAAATGAAATAAGGAATTTAATGTCGAAAAAAGACTTAAAGACTTCAAATTGCTAGGGAACATGTGAACTGGACTGCTGAAGATTGGGAACGAGTTTTCTTCACTGATGAGACGAGGTTTTGTCTCTACAGCAAGGATCAAAGCTCAGAAATTATTCGACAGCCAAACGAACGTTATTCACAAAATTATATTCGCTAAACCGAGGGGCGGAATTT
>JARQZK010003056.1:20000-50000 GCA_030704885.1 Cynegetis impunctata | reverse complement strand
ATTATGGGGAGGGGCGCCGTATTGTTGAAAATGTTGTATTTCACGGCGAATATTCAGTGGTATTCATCAAACTCATTAGATAAAAAATTTAAATACATTCCACTATTCAAATTCTCATTGTGAAAGAAAGGACCTAGTACCTTTGTTCCCAAAATTCCCAAACAAAATTTTATACCGAATCTTTCCTGGACGATGGTTTCTCTATTTAAATGTTCATTTGAATTATTCCACCTATAATGGATGTTTCTGTTAAACCAGCCATTATTGGCGAATTTTGATTCGTCCGTACATATTATTTTTCTACAAATATTTTCTACTTCCCTATTTCTACGTCTTAATAACTACGCAAATCCTACTCTCCTTCCGTAATCCCTTTAATTGGGGTGATGAACTTTGCGTACATTTGTATTTGTTCTGTTTTAAAATATTTCTGGTAGATTTCACAGAAATCCCTGGTTCGTGGGCAATTTCTCGTAAAGAACAATCTTGATTAGAAATATTTTTATAATTGACCAATCCTAAATTGAAGAAATTTTTTTTTCTTTTTGTTTATGAGGAAATATTTGCTTACCTAAAACATTTATTCGGTTCGTCATACTTCCAGTTACAATACATTTTCTAGTTTTATTGCTGTCAAATGCACCACAGTCTATCAAATTTCTTTTTAATCGTCTAAACATTTGAATGTTAGAATGTTTGGAATACGACGATTCGGGTATAGCTCACCATACATATTTCTCGCCAAAAGAGGATTTCTATTTGATTTTGCATAAGTAAATAGCATATCAGTGATCAGTCCTTTCATCATGTGAATACATCTTCAATATTATGTAACCCAGTGCATAAACGTCTGACAGTTCTTAACAGATATCAACAACTCATTTATTTTTCCTGCGATAGAAAACAAGCAAAGCCTGCGTGTTTAAAATGACGAATGAAGTAAGATGCTACTTCTTAATTGTACTGAATTACACAACAATCGTATTTTGACCAAAAACGAATATTTTCGTTACCTATTTTCGCGATTGAGAATTATAAAAATATTTTACATAAAGTGAACAAGGAAAATTCTTTAATAATTTAAAAAATTATCAAACATTTTTCCAAGGAAGCTGGTTATACGTATTCAGCAACGCAAAATCTGCATTCACAATCGAACGGTGAATTATAGAAATTGTCAAGTCACCCCGACTCAAAATCTGCATACGGCTGTTTCGATCTTATTAGATCTCATCAGTGCAGCTTATTTGACTCGGAGTGAATTAACAAATCTCTAATTGTTCCCCAATATAAATCGTGGTCAGTAACACTGGTCGGATAACAATCCAGAGCGCCATCCCACCAAAGATATTGGGAAACAACAATTCACCGCTTAGACTGAAAATGCAGAAATTCGTCGCTCAAACACGTACCTCCTGATATGAAGATATCTACTCTACAACAGTGGTGTATATGATTCCAAGGCACACTAACATAGTGATTTAAAACCTTTGGATATACCCACGAGAGCGCGCTCCGAATATTCTAGTCGCTTAATACGCAAAATACAACAATCAAATCATGAAAAACATACTAGTTGACCATGGTCAATTTCATACATTACATAAAGTGAACAAGGAAAATTCTTTAATAATTTAAAAAATTATCAAACAACTTTCCAAGGAAGCTGGTTATACGTATTCAGCAACGCAAAATCTGCATTCACAATCGAACGGTGAATTATAGAAATTGTCAAGTCACCCCGACTCAAAATCTGCATACAGCTGTTTCGATCTTATTAGATCTCATCAGTGCAGCTTATTTGACTCGGAGTGAATTAACAAATCTCTAATTGTTCCCCAATATAAATCGTGGTCAGTAACACTGGTCGGATAACAATCCAGAGCGCCATCCCACCAAAGATATTGGGAAACAACAATTCACCGCTTAGACTGAAAATGCAGAAATTCGTCGCTCAAACACGTACCTCCTGATATGAAGATATCTACTCTAGAGATTTGTTAATTCACTCCGAGTCAAATAAGCTGCACTGATGAGATCTAATAAGATCAAAACAGCTGTATGCAGATTTTGAGTCGGGGTGACTTGACAATTTCTATAATTCACCGTTCGATTGTGAATGCAGATTTTGCGTTGCTGAATACGTATAACCAGCTTCCTTGGAAAGTTGTTTGATAATTTTTTAAATTATTAAAGAATTTTCCTTGTTCACTTTATGTAATGTATGAAATTGACCATGGTCAACTAGTATGTTTTTCATGATTTGATTGTTGTATTTTGCGTACTAAGCGACTAGAATATTCGGAGCGCGCTCTCGTGGGTATATCCAAAGGTTTTAAATCACTATGTTAGTGTGCCTTGGAATCATATACACCACTGTTGTAGAGTCGATATCTTCATATCAGGAGGTACGTGTTTGAGCGACGAATTTCTGCATTTTCAGTCTAAGCGGTGAATTGTTGTTTCCCAATATCTTTGGTGGGATGGCGCTCTGGATTGTTATCCGACCAGTGTTATTGACCACGATTTATATTGGGAAACAAATAGAGATTTGTTAATTCACTCCGAGGCAAATAAGCTGCACTGATGAGATCTAATAAGATCGAAACAGCTGTATGCAGATTTTGAGTCGGGGTGACTTGACAATTTCTATAATTAACCGTTCGATTGTGAATGCAGATTTTGCGTTGCTGAATACGTATAACCAGCTTCCTTGGAAAGTTGTTTGATAATTTTTTAAATTATTAAAGAATTTTCCTTGTTCACTTTATGTAATGTATGAAATTGACCATGGTCAACTAGTATGTTTTTCATGATTTGATTGTTGTATTTTGCGTATTAAGCGACTAGAATATTCGGAGCGCGCTCTCGTGGGTATATCCAAAGGTTTTAAATCACTATGTTAGTGTGCCTTGGAATCATATACACCACTGTTGTAGAGTAGATATCTTCATATCAGGAGGTACGTGTTTGAGCGACGAATTTCTGCATTTTCAGTCTAAGCGGTGAATTGTTGTTTCCCAATATCTTTGGTGGGATGGCGCTCTGGATTGTTATCCGACCAGTGTTACTGACCACGATTTATATTGGGGAACAATTAGAGATTTGTTAATTCACTCCGAGTCAAATAAGCTGCACTGATGAGATCTAATAAGATCGAAACAGCTGTATGCAGATTTTGAGTCGGGGTGACTTGACAATTTCTATAATTCACCGTTCGATTGTGAATGCAGATTTTGCGTTGCTGAATACGTATAACCAGCTTCCTTGGAAAGTTGTTTGATAATTTTTTAAATTATTAAAGAATTTTCCTTGTTCACTTTATGTAATGTATGAAATTGACCATGGTCAACTAGTATGTTTTTCATGATTTGATTGTTGTATAAAAATATTCCGTATAAAAATTGATTCAGGAGAAATCAGCCTCGAAACAAGGATTACTGTATAATACAAAAATTTCCAGACATGAAAAATACGAATTTTCGTTATGTTTGGGTACCTTCTCAAGAAAATTATTGCCTATTGTCAGTAGTTGAATAAGTTTTGGAGGAATCAAAACAATTTACAAACAAACTAAGGACAGGACCGTAATTAAAAATTGTTTTCTCTGAAGATGCTAGTTATTTTGAATGAAACGCTATAAAAATATCAAGTGTGATACACCACCGAATCGTGATTTTATCGCTTTATCAATATTTGCAATAAAAAAGTTGATGGTGGCCGTGTCGAGACGAAACGTTCAATCTAAAATTTATTCTTACATGGTTATAGTACATTTTGAATACAATAAAAATTTCTGTTTCCATTTTTTCATATTTTTTAAAATGACAATTCTATTCGTAAAAATCCAAAAACGCCATTTTCAGTTTCCCCTGTATAACTCGGGAACGGCGAAAGTCTCCATAGATTTTTTCTGACCAATTTACTGCTCACCATAATAGTTAACTTTTTTTCCATTTAATCGTTCCCATATCTGTTACGGTTTAGAATATAGCAATGTAACCACATGATAAAAGAAACGGCCTGTATATATATATATATATATATATATATATATATATATATATATATATATATATATATATATATATATATATATATATCTATATAAAAGTATTGATAGATGAAAAATTGGAAATAAATTCTCCACCGTATTCCGTCCTAACAAATATTGGAAAAGGAATCTACAAAATGTGCCTTTGATGATGGAAATACGAAAGCTGAACCTTTAACACAGGTTTATATATTACAGATATTTCATAGCTATAAACTACAGTATCTCAGCTGAATTTAGTATCCTCCACCATTTTCTCAGGTGTCTTATTTTCATTTCCAATCTACCTGTTTCAGATAAGCATTAAAATAGGTAATACAATTTCGACGAGTCATCTCGCTACTTTAAAGTATCATCGACTAAAAATGTTTAATTCTTCATTTAACATCGGAGTCTAATGTTATTTATAGACTTATCAGCTCCTAGTTGTTAAAAATATCATCCAACATGAAAAAACAAGTGATCGTTCTACAGTTTCAGTGGGCAGATCGCACTTTTGAAAGGTTATTGGGGCGAGCAGCGTTGCCAGAACTGAATCTCACAATGATATCATTTATTCTACTTTCTAAAATTTTTGCAATACCTACTATGAATCGAGCTATTTTCATATCTTGAATTTGTTGGCAGAATTTCTGAAGGACTATCGATTGGTCGTCTGATAGAACGGCGTGGTTTCATTCTTTCAGTGAAATCTTAGCAAGAAAGAATATATTCAGTACCTACCTAAGGCTAAAGCATGAGAAATTATTCTTTGAGATAATTTTAACAATTAGTTCTGTTCTCGGTGAAATGTAAATACTTCAAAAAAGCGTTCATGTATTCGAAGTGATATAATTTGCTTATAAAAAGTAGTTTTTATAATCATTCAACAAAAATTTTATGATCTTGTTTTGAAGATAAATTTTACTGGAAAATAAAGTATCAAATAACTATATTTATCATGTTTCAAGTGTAGATGGGTGATAAATAGAATATCAGTGTAATAAATCCGATCAATGTTTCAACATTCAATTTTTTTAAATATTAGTCAAGTAATAACAGCAATGATAAAACAAAATTGATAACAATTTTCCACAAATATCTGTTAAAAATTCATGACGCACATTTCGAAGTACTACTTCTTCGTCAAATGCTGACTGAGCAATGGTATAATTCTACAAATACAGAAATTATATACAGAGTGTACCTTTCAAAACAATTTCGCTGAAATTACAAGAAAATTAAGTATGTCCAGAAAAAATGCAGGAACACGACCACCATCATCTTGAGGGTGACACAATTACAATTTTCAATTTGCGGTGAAAAGATAATTATTTTACTATTATTTAATCACAATTATCTAGGAACTAAGGTGAAATATTCTGGGAATTCAAACCTCACCACTATTAGATACTGCAATGTTGAACAAGTTAAGTGAGGGACTATTTGCGAGTTCTACTGCACTATTGAGGAGAATGACTTGATTTGTAGAGTCTACAAAATTTAATTTCAAACCATTAGGAGCCCCTATTTAATATTTCAAAGTCAGAGTTAAATGAGTGTCTTCAATTTTGTAAATAAGTTACATAATGAGGGTCTAACATTTTGATCTCAAAACTACGTTCATGTTCTGAAATCTGAAATGTTCTACCAATATAAAATTTGCCACAACTACCGCAATTAATTTTATATACTTACATCGGACATTTTTAAGAACTTTAGATTTATGATTCCCAGTATGTTTTCCAATATTTTCATCAGTTCGGTACCATACTTTGATAATGTTTCGCGAAATAAGTGATTTAAGCATTGTGTTGGGGGTTCCAATATGAACTCAAACGCTACATTTCGATAGGTTCTTTCAACAACTTTTTCTGTATCATTTTGCTATTATATCTAGTTTATAATTAGTATTCATAATGATTTAATTATATATATATATATATATATATATATATATATATATATATATATATATATATATATATATATATATATATATATAAATAATATATATATATATATAAATATATATATATATATATATATATAAATTCGATGGACGATTAATCAACTCTGTGGTAGTTCATATTAATATTAAAAAAATTAAATAATGAGAAAACAACTTGTCTAAAAACCACAAAATGAAAATAACCTTTTATTCGACTAGTTTCGCCTGTTACAGCATTATCAAGACTGATCAGTCTTGATAATGCTGTAACAGGCGCAACTAGTCTAATAAAAAGTTATTATCTCTTTATGTATTTTAGACAAGTTGTTTTCTAAATATATAATTTTTTATATATATTATTATATATATATATATTAATATATATATATATATATATATATATATATATATATATATATATTATTGTTCTCTTCATTGAAATCAACGTTAGAAAGAGGCATATGAAACTATTATGTATGAAGCTATCAGTACCTATGTGATGTGTTGTGATGAATTGAAAAACTATATTTGTTGTTGAATTTCTTGATTGTTACATCCAGAAAATTAATATATTTTTTTCCATTTAGAAATGTTATAAAATGTATTTGATGAATATTTTATTGGAGTCCAGCTGTCTAAGGGTCCCAGTAAAATAGCAAATTAGGTATATCATCATTATATCTATAGCAATAAAGAAAACGTTGACTTGAAGGATGGTTATGGATGACATGTTTCAAATTATCCATGAATATTTCTGCTTACAATGGAATCAGATTATCTATGATTAATCCATTTGTACTATTAAAGATGATCATAGAAACTAACGTAATTTTTGTTTATTTATGTCGAATTTGAGGAGTGAAAGAATATCTGATTTAACTAACGGATCAACTATGTTGTTATTGAAGGTTACTTTCAACAGTTTTATTGGATAATTTTGTATTAATCATAGGAGATTCCGTTCAAAAGTACCTTGTGGACTATGAAAAATACATTGTCTGTCCAAATCTATATCAAGTGTGTCCTAGTCTATTTGTAGAGAAAAATAAACATAAGGTAATTTTGTTCTTTTTTGAGTTATGATATTTAGAAATTCGTTTGCTTGTCAGGAAGCGAATCGATAAATCTTGCCATATTATGTAATCTCTGAGAGGAAACCTTCATCCATAATAGTTGGAGCATCAAATTACAATAAGCAATATATTGAAATTAATTGAGGTTCAATATTTCATCGCCCTTTGTATACTTAATTGTTCTCAAAAATAATCATCGAAATATTTGAATTCTGACTAATCTTGCTCACTCCCACCGGGAACAGCAATCCAAAAATAAGATGGCGTTAGTCATGTTTACATTTTCTCTATTTTTCATCATAAGATACATCGGCACAGAGCCATGCGAACTTCTTCCTTTATCGAATTGAATAACGCCACTTAATCAATGAAAACAAATAGTTAAACGCATTCACGAACCAGATTTTACTCGCGATATATCAATATCCCTTGAATTTAAGATATAAATCCAGAAGTATTATATAACATTTTCAAGTACCCTAGTATGTCAGATAAATTACGGTGTATTATTTCTGTGCTTGATGATATTAAAATTGAATGACATATCGAGTGAAGCTCTTCAAAACAAAGAGTGGAACCTTCCACGATTCCTTATTTGGTTATAACTTTGTCAAAACATATCTATTTGAATTAGAAAAAATGTTGACATATAAAAACAAATGAAATATTGAACTAACTAAATCAAAAAATTATGAATTGTAATAAATCAAACATAGGTATATTGAACGTTTGATGATTTCATTGAATAAGAATTATTCGTTTCGACACTTTGAATATCTCTAGTTCTTATTTGTATCTGCAGATGTAACTGTGTACAGAAACGAGTCATACTCCTTCAATTTGAATGGTGACTTTTTCATTTATCACGATGTTTTTTTTGAGAGGGGTTTTGAGGAAAGAAAGAAATCTATTGCTGTGTTCATTGACTTGTCATCGGCGTACGACACGGTCTGGAGACAAGGTATGCTTCTGGAGTTTTTCCATGTCGTACCTTGTAAATCACTGGCTACCTTCCTCAATAATATGCTGTCAAACCGATTTATCGAAGTACACCTGAATGGCAGCAGGAGCAGCAGCTTTAGACTTAATGACGGTCTGCCCCAAGGATCAGTATTGACACCCGTACTTTTTAACATATACACTTCTGATTTACCAGCCACATATTCTAAAAAGTTCATCTACGCGGATGACATCGCCCTTATTAGTCAGTCTACGGATTTCGAAACCTCTGAAAAGGACCTCGAAGCCGACCTCAAGAGGATGGATGAATACTTTGAAACATGGAGACTTAGACCCAACCCCAAACTGAGACAGCTTGCTTTCACCTCAACAATGGGCGGGCTATACCCCCAGTATTAGGTTTAGGGACCAGTTGAGATACAACCCACATCCAAAGTACCTGGGAGTGACATTCGACCGCTCACTCACCTACAAAACTCACATAAAGAAGACAGTAGGGAAAATAAAAACAAGAAATAATATCCTCCACAAATTGACAGGAAGTGGATGGAGAGCGAGTGCCACGGTTCTTAGAACGTCGTCCCTTGCGCTCGTTTACTCAACAGCAGAGTATTGTAGTCCTACATGGCTGAATAGCGCTCACACAAGAATGATAGACACTCAATTAAACACCACCATGCGGCTGATAACAGGGACGGTCAAGTCCACTCCTACACAATGGCTCCCAGTTCTGTCTAATATTCCCCCTCCACACCTACGAAGACACCAGGCCCTGAAGAGGGAATGGCAGAAACGCGTAAATAACCACCAGCTCCCTATACACCGGGACTGCATTAATCAACAATGGAGATTCGGAGAGCAGCTTGTAAGAGATCGGAGACGCCTGGCGCTGGGAGTGGAATACATTTAACCCCGACGTAAATGGACTGATACCAGACCCAACTGAGCGACCCGACGGTTTTGACCTGCCTAGAAGATCCTGGACATCCTTCAATCGGTTCAGAACTGGCCATGGCCTGTGTCAGTTTTGGAGGCATAAATGGGGGATGGCCGATAGCCCCGACTGCGACTGCGGACACCCCTCCCAGACACTGCACCATATTGCCACTGAGTGTCCTTTGAGAAGATTCTCGGGAACCATAGGGGAGCTCCATCTGCTCAAGGGAAGCGCAACTAAACGGCTGAGTGGACTGGATATCTACCCATAGTTGGCTGAGACCACCTTACCACTTTCTCAATTGTGTTCTCATACATTCTATGTTTTACTTTGTACGTTTCAATTACTTGCTTTGTTTGTATTATATTTAACTTGTTTATACTCTGTATGTATACCGTTTATACCGTTCTACACATGTATATATGTTTTTTAAAACAGCTATATTCCTGCCATACGAAATAAATAAAAATCACGATGTTCATCAAGGTATCACTGTTTAGTCGTATTTTTCCCGAAAATAATAGAATATTGAAGAGGATCCCAAGCTGTGAGCCGCGACGCCCTCGTGGTGTCGTGGTCATTTCACATCCTCGCGAAACATTTGGCCTAACTTATAGTCTAGCGAAGTGCTTTTGTTTCATCAGTCTGGGAAAAATATGAGCAAGGAGTCACTCGATTTGGAATAGCATGTCAATGTTTATTGAAAAAATTAAGTTCCGCTCGAGAGAATTGTAAAAGTTATGAACAATTCACGGAAAAAAAGAGGGATTTGTTGTTTTCAAATATCTCGAAAACTTATTCCTAAAAAAATCGATCTCCCGGAACTGTAGGATCAACATTTATTATTTTCTCAGAGGGATAAAAATACGGCCGAAAACAGGTAATCTGTCTTGCGCCAGTCACACCCTGTTGGGACACTTTATAGATAGTGAGGCCTCGGTAGACCAGCGGTAAGGTCACACGCCTTGTACCGTTTGTAAACCGAGGATTGTGGGTTCGAGTCCCACCTTGCTCTTGGGTGTTGTGTATGTCCGGAATTTAGTGGTTATATATGATTACATATTGTTGGGTAATGTACATAGTTTACAAGCCCATTGGCCGTTCGGAACCGGCGTTAAACTGTAGGTCCCTCGAGTTAAAAAAAAAAAAAAAACTTTATAGATAACCATTATTTAACCATATTTAATATGAAAATTGAGGAATAAAAAAATTCAGGCTCTTACTGGATAGGTGAATGAACAATAATCGAGCGGAATTTTTTTATCGAGATGTTTTTTCTTTCTTGGAGCTTGTTTCGAAAGGCCTCAGAATAGATCCCCGCTAAAAAAAATTTAAAAATTTTATTTTTCATTTTCTTATTAACAATTTACGTTGTTACAAAATTGAAAATTTCAACTAACCATAATTTTTTTTTATTTTTCATATGAACGACACATTTGTTTGAAACAATATTCCAAACAATAGATGAACATTGAAAAACAACATTTTCATGCAGCTTCCGATAATAAAAAACAGATCATTAAAATTATTTTTAAAAAATTTAGATCCAGGAAAGAAAAAATCTCAGATCTATAGTTGAACAGTTATCACACTTGCAATTTTCTTGTTCAAGCACCAAAAATTATCAAATTACTATTACATGACCACCAGGTTATTTTTCATTCACCTATTCAGTGAGTGCCTGAATTTTTTCATTTCCTAATTTTCATATTTAATATGGTTGAATAATGTTTTTTTCCAAATATCCTAAATGGGTGTAACTTGCGCAAGCCACGTTTTCGGCCGTATTTTTTCTACTCTGAGAAAATTATAAATATTGATTCTACAGTTCCAGGTGTTGCAACTTTCTTTTGGGAAATTTCCTCTTCTTTTTGAAACTTTTTTTAGATATCAAATATCTGAATTAGTTTTTGAGATATTTGCAAAACTAAACCCCCTTTTTTCCTTTCGGTATATTGTTTAAGTATAACTTTCACAATTTTCGCGAGCGGAACTTAATTATTTTCAAAAAACATCTAGTTACATGCTATTTTGAATCGAATGACACCTTGCTTATATTTTTTCGAGACTGCTGAAAAAAATTGAACCAAAAGCACTTAAAAACTTGACAACTATAGCATCTCCTCTAAATGTACAGAAGTTATTACCTTTGCGACATAAGTTTACACTTCCACCTGATAGAAATGACATTTCCATGAAACATTAACTTGCAGATATTGAGTCCATTGAGTGATATAAAATATGTTGAACAGAACAATATACACAAATCGTAAATAGCCAACAGAATTACCAACTATCAGCATAAACAACATACGAACCATTCTCTGGTGAATACATGGTTCAAAGAAAGTGTAACATTCAACTCGCATAGAGAAGTGTTACAACTTAGACAAAGGTCAAGTAACAGTTGCGTTGTATAAACATATATAATATGACGAGTTGTGTGTCGAACATTTGAATGACACCAAATATTATCATAAGCTCAACAGAGATTCCACATCTACGACACAACAGAAAGCTAACGCGTTTCAGAATTAGAGGCACCAATGGAGCTTCCAGCTGACTCAGCAAAAAATCTCACATCCTATAATGCGATATCACCAAAATTTTATGCACTGCCTAAAATCCACAAATCTATATTAGCAGTAAGCGCAATTGTATCATCCATTTCATCACCCTTTAATAGGTTAGCCCATTACGTAACAAGAGTACTCACAGAAGCATACGACACGGATAATGAACACTACACCAGTGGCGTAGATAGGGGGGGGGGTCAAGGGGATCAATCCCCCCCATGAGCCTACGATAATTATAATAGAACTGAATAAAAGTCTTCGTATTTATGTACGTATTTAAGTACCTTTACATGAAATTTACTAAGCACTACCACCTCTTCTGCTATTATGTATGTGCAATTATAAAAAAATTACCTAGATATGTTTTTGTGACGGCTGTGCAAATGAGTATTGTATAATTTCCGCGCTTCGAACAGACCGACCAATCAGGAATGGACATAATTTTAACATTATAAAGTAACTAGTAGTTTTGAGCATATTTTATTCAATGTTGAATTAGTAAGTTTAATCGGTCACTATGAGCAAAAAAGTGTTTAAAAAGTTCAAATGGCTCTAATGAAAAATTTTCATTTCGAAAGGAAGAAGTAAACCAAAATCTCCACGCACTTCTCCTTCTGAATTGTATACTATACTTACTATTAAACAAAAGTGCTCGTGCTTTTGTTTAATGGTGTAGTATTATATATAAAGCAGTTTTGTTCAATAGTATAGGTAGTATAATATTTAGAATTTTGGTTGACTTCTTCCTTCGTACATAAATTTTCCATTCAAGCTCTTTCAAACATGTTTTTTGGTCCTAGTGACCGATTAAATTCCAGTTTACATTCGAGGAACGCGACTTCTGCTCATACAGGATTTTCAATCAATATTTAATATTTCCATTATTTTTTAATGTAGAGTAGGTATCGAAATATGAGCGCTTTGAAAAATAGGTCTAAATTTTGGATTTGATTATCAATTTAATTACTCCATAATACTTTGATGTTAATAAAACTTGTCGAGTTAGTAAAAATTTTCTTGCGATGACTGGACTTCTACATCATGAATCTTGGAGAATGATTTACTAATCATGAGAATACAGTTTAGTTTACAAGTGCTTTTGTGTTCAACTTTTTTCATCAGTCTCGGAAGAATATGAGCAAATAGCATGTAAATAGTTTTTGAAAAAAATTAAGTTCCGTTCGGGAAAATTGTAAAAGTGATAAAAAATTTACTCAAAGAAAGAGAAAACAGTTTGTTTTTTCAAATATCTCAAAAACTAATAGATATTTTGATATCTCAATAAAGATACAAAAAGAGGAGGAAATTTCCTATAAGAAATTTTAACTCCCGGAACTGTAGTATATATATTTATAATTTTCTCAGAGAGGTAAAAATACGGCCGAAAATAGGTAATCTGGCTTGCGAAAGTCACGCCCATTTGGGACAGTTCAACAATAAACATTATTTAACAATATTAAATATGGAAATTAAGGAATGAAAAATTTCAGGTTCTTACTGGATAGGTGAACGAACAATAATCCATCGACAACAAATTTAAATCTCTATTTTTCGCGCATTAGTTATGCAATAGTTTTTTACTGCTTGAACAAGAATATTGCAAGTGTGTTAACTGTTAAACTATAAATCTATTTTTTCCTTTCTTGGAGCTAGTTTCGAAATACGTCAGAATAGATCCCCGTTAAAAAATTCGGCTTTTTAGTTTTTTTATTGACAATTTACTTAGTTGTAAAATTAAACACTCCAATCATAACTTTTTTTCCTGATTCTCTCATAAACGACGCATTTATTTATAACAATATTTTAAACAATAGGAGATGAACATTGAAAACAACCATTTCCATGTAGCTTCCGATAATAAAAAACGAACCATTAAATTCGTGAAAAAACTTTCATTTTGATTATGCAAACCTACGTACTTAAATTGCTAATAAAAAACTGAAAAATTGAAATTTTTATTTTTTCAACAGGGATTTACTTTAACAGCTCTAAGAAAGAAAAAATCTTAGATCTAAACTAGAACAGTTATCACAATTTTCATGTTCAAGCACCAAAAAATTGTTAATTAACTATTGCATAACAGAAAAATTTCTATTATCGCCGGATTATTGTTCATTCACAGATTCAGTAACTTTTCATATTTTATATTGTTTAATAATGTTTATTGTAGTGTCCTTAATGGGCGTGACGAAGTTACCCCTTTTCAGCCGTATTTTTACCTCTCTGAAAAAATTATGAATATTGACTCTACAGTTCCGGAAGTTGGGTTTTTCTTTTGGGAAATTTCTTCATCTTTCTGAATCTTCCTTCAGATTTCAAAAATCTCAATTATTTTTTTGACATATTGGCAAAAAACAATCCCCTTTTTTTCTGTAGGTATATTGATTATAACTTTCACAATTTTCGCTTGCGAATTTTTATTTTCTCAAAAAACATCTACATGCTACAAATCGAATAACACTCTGCTTTTATTTTTCCGAAACTGCTGAAAAAAGTTGAACAAAAAAGCACTTGTTGACTAGACTATTTTTATTTACTCCAGGGACCTACAGTTCAACGTCGGTTCCGAACGGCCAATGGGCTTGAATCTAACTCATTACCCAACAGATTAATTTTTGAACCACTAAATTCCGGACATACACTACACTCAAGAGCAAGGTGGTACTCGAACCCGCAATCCTCTGTTTACAAGCGATACACCTCACCGCTGGGCTACCGAGGCCTCCTTGACTGGACTTAATATATTAAAAAGATTTTCGGTGTTTTTCAAGTATGGTTTATACGAAGTTGACAAAGCAGCTGATAAATTCATCAAAACCGACAGGTTTTATCAAACATTTTTTTAATGTCACACCTGCTCTTCTCGTTAGTTGAAAGTGTGGAAGAAATATTCAATTCGTCAAGACGATGTTAAGCCTAAAAATTTTTTACTGCTTATTTCGTACTACATGAAATATTATTTTTATCAACAAATAAAACTTTAGACGGAAAACTTATGGAATTTCACACAAAGTCATACCCCCCTCCCCATCGCAAAAAGCAATCTACGCCACTGCACTATACTATGGATTTTTTCGGTTTCGCCTCTTTTATCCATAATTTTCAGTTACCAAAACAATATATAATTGTAAGCTTGAACGCCATTTCCTTATATAGGTACTAATATACAGAGTGAATTAATCACACAAACCGTAACAACACACTGGACCAAAATAACGAACCATACTTCTTTATCAAAAAACAACTTCACAGAGTTAGTCCTATTGATACCCATGGGTTCAGAATTATCACCCATAATATCGCAATACATCATGGATGACCTACTTGATAGTTGCATAACCAATAGTATATCATTCGACGAGCGGTAATGTAGGTCATAACTCACGCAGATGAAGTTTGCAGCACGAGGTATGACCATTACCGCAAGTTGAATACTATACTTTATATAAGACTATAACAATAAATACTAAGATACAAATACAAATTCACAGTAATTAGGTAGTATTAACTTATTTTGAAACGTCAGAATTATTCAAGTGACATTAGCAGATGAGTGACGGTCGATCTTACTTGGGATTTTAGTAAACTATATAGTGAGTTATAGCCGTGAGTTATTATTATTCACGCTGTTTGGTAATAGATACTATTAATTGCTGAAACGCAGTAGAATAGTGGATATATTATTCAATAGGAGTAGATAAACAGATTTGAACCTCCATTTCTTGAAAAAATTGAGGATGCCATAATCGCGTTCATCCCACATGACACAGAGAATCACGTATTACAAATACTCAATGGATATAACCTGCACCTCAAGTTCACAATGGAAAAAGAAACAGACAAAAGCGTTCCCTTCCTTAACATACGACTAATTCGTGATGTTAAGAACAAAATAATTCTAGACTGGTACCGGAAGCCTACCAATTTAGGATATTTGAACTACAGATCTAATCATAATGAAAAGATGAAGATTAATATTATTTTAGGAATGAAGAACAGATTGTGTAAGACATGCCACCATATAATGAGGGAAAAAACATAAGGTTTCTCCATAAAGAATTATTGGATAATTCATATCAAGCTCATTAATAAACACTATAAATTCTCAACGAAATTGTTTGTTTTACAAAAAAAAGTAATACGTCTTATCTTTGGGATTGATAAGCGAACCTCCTGTAGATGCCACTTCCAGAGAAACAAAATTCTAACTCTCCCCTGTATCTGTATCTATAAAAATATTCTATTCGTTAAAAATAATCTGAATGAATTCATTAAAGGTGCTGACAGTCATAACTATGAGACAAGGCATGACAGTCTCCTTAGAATACCGCCTCATCGTACTACTTTTTTTGAAAAGAGTCCATCCTACACTGGCATACAGTTGTATAATAAACTACCAGTCTCTATGAGAAAAGTTCAGAATTTTAATTTTTTTAAAAACTCTCAAGGATCTTCTGTGGCAATACTCATTTTATAGCCTTGATGAATTTGTGGAATGTAGCTTTTGATGTTTTTTATACCCTTTTGTGTTTGTTTATACTGTGATTCATTTCAATGTATTGTCTTTTCTCCACTGACTTTTCCAATATCATGTAAATGGTCTAAATGGAATAAAAATATTATTATTATTATTATTATTATTATTATTATTATTATTATTATTATTATTATTATTATTATTATTATTATCATTATCATTATCATTATCATTATCATTATTATTATTATTATTATTATTATTATTATTATTATTATTATTATTATTATTATTATTATTATTATTATTATTATTATTATTATTATTATTATTATTATTATTATTATTATTATTATTATTATTATTATTTTTATTATTATTATTATTTTTATTTTTATTATTATTATTTTTTTTTTTATTATTATTATTATTTTTATTATTATTTTTATTTTTATTATTATTATTATTATTTTATTTTTTTTCATTATTTTTATTATTATTATTATTATTATTATTATTATTATTATTATTTATTATTATTATTATTATTATTATTATTATTATTATTAATTTTTTGTTTTTTTTTTTATTTTATTATTTTTAATTATAGTGACTTCAACTACTATGGTCATTTCGTCACTAGTTATAGCTCTACAAGTCAAACTTATCGCTAATAAAATACATATACTATATATAATTAAAAACAAAATTTAGTATGAGAAGACTACCTAGATAGAACAGTCTACAATTAATTAAAATAGTAATACTACATAATATATGAATAATATGAGAAAAATTATATAAAAAGACAATAAACAAACAAATAAATAAATAAATAAAACATTATATGTATGATCACAACTTTGACAAAACGTTGATATCCCTAAGGAACGCAAGGACACAAGAGATAGCTTCTCTATCTCCAAGGTTGCTTATAAGTAATCTCTTAATACTATGCCTGGATCTTTCTTGGGAGTATGAAGGGCATTCCAGCAGTATATGGCGCACAGTGAGGGAGACCTGGCAGTCATCACACGAAGGCGCCACTCGGCCACTGAGCAGATGCTGGTGAGTAAGGGCTGTATGTCCGATACGCAGCCTATGTACTTTAATAGTTTCCGCCCTTCTATGCGAAATGTCAAAATAAGGGACCAAAACAGTGGGCTTAATTTCCCTCAGCTGGGTATGGGACCGAGCCCATTCCTCCTGCCATATGTTCCAGACCCTACTCCTCAAATAAGCTTTCGCATCAGTGGACTTCATCAACACCACATCTGCAGTACCATCTAACGATGCCTGCCTCGCAGTAGCATTATTATTATTATTATTATTATTATTATTATTATTATTATTATTATTATTATTATTATTATTATTATTATTATTATTATATTATTATTATTATTATTATTATTATTATTATTATTATTATTATTATTATTATTATTATTATTATTATTATTATTATTATTTTATTATTATTATTATTATTATTATTATTTATTTTTTTTTTTAATTGTTAATTATAGTGACTTCAACTTCTATGGTCATTTCGTCACTATTTAGAGCTCTACAAATCAATCTTATCGCTAACAAAATACACATACTATATATAATTAAAAACAAAATTTGATATGAGAAGATTACCTAGATAGAACAGTCTACAATTAAGAAGCATCGTTAGTATAGTACATCTAGTTAAAATAGAATAAATATGGACCAAAACTTTCACGTGAATCTATATACATTAACAGAACTAGATATAAATAAACTATGTTTTGAGTAAATACGTGCATGAATAGACTTTGATGAGACAATATATACACAAAGAAATTTGTACCAAACACATATCTGTAAAATGTATATGACTAGATAAACAATTTTTGAATGAATAGGTGTATAAATAAACTCTGATAAAAAATTTGATAAAAAACTTTAAAATGAACACGGAATGAAAAGATCAAGAAGGTGGTTTTCGGGGTCGTCCTTTCTGCCAGCCCTTCTTTTTCCTGACTGGGGGGACATGTGTTGTCGCCGAATCAGATGCCTCCTCCCAATCTGCATCTTCGTCCGCTTCTTCATGAGCCCCTTTTTATTATTATTATTATTATTATTATTATTATTATTATTATTATTATTATTATTATTATTATTATTATTATTATTATTATTATTATTATTATTATTATTATTATTATTATTATTATTATTATTATTATTATTATTATTATTATTATTATTATTATTATTATTATTATTATTATTATTTTTAATTGTTAATTATAGTGACTTCAACTACTTTGGTCATTTCGTCACTAGTTATAGCTCTACAAGTCAAACTTATCGCTAACAAAATACATATACTATATATAATTAAAAACAAAATTTGGTATGAGAAGACTACCTAGATAGAACAGTCTACAATTAATTAAAATAGTAATACTACATAATATATGAATAATATGAGAAAAATTATATAAAAAGACAATAAACAAACAGATAAATAAATAAATAAAACATTATATGTATGATCACAACTTTGACAAAACGTTGATATCCCTAAGGAACGCAAGGACACAAGAGATAGCTTCTCTATCTCCAAGGTTGCTTATAAGTAATCTCTTAATACTATGCCTGGATCTTTCTTGGGAGTATGAAGGGCATTCCAACAGTATATGGCGCACAGTGAGGGAGACCTGGCAGTCATCACACGAAGGCGCCACTCGGCCACTGAGCAGATGCTGGTGAGTAAGGGCTGTATGTCCGATACGCAGCCTATGTACTTTAATAGTTTCCGCCCTTCTATGCGAAATGTCAAAATAAAGGGACCAAAACAGTGGGCTTAATTTCCCTCAGCTGGGTATGGGACCGAGCCCATTCCTCCTGCCATATGTTCCAGACCCTACTCCTCAAATAAGCTTTCGCATCAGTGGACTTCATCAACACCACATCTGCAGTACCATCTAAACGATGCCTGCCTCGCAGTAAGCCGTCCGCAAGTTCAATTTCCTCGGATACCGACATGACTTACCCAGAGGAAAGGTGACTTCGCATCCCTGTTGTTTTAGGTGACTCAACTGGCCTTGGATATCCTGTGTCAGAGGGTCTGTGGTGTAAAGGGCCGCCAAACCCTGCAAAGCACTTAACGAGTCGCTGGCAATAATAACATTCAATCCAAGACAACGCATTGAGCAGTACAACAGCGATTGCCATATTGCATACTGCTCAGCGCAGTATACAGATGCTTGTCTGTTCAGCGTCCAGGAATATTTCTCCGTTTCCCCGACCACAAACGCGCATCCCACGCCGTTTTCTGATTTAGATCCATCTGTGTAAATGACTATATGTTCTCTATATTCGTCTATAATTATTATTATTATTATTATTATTATTATTATTATTATTATTATTATTATTATTATTATTATTATTATTATTATTATTATTATTATTATTATTATTATTATTATTATTATTATTATTATTATTATTATTATTATTATTATTATTATTATTATTATTATTATTTTACATCAGTCCAGTTGATTTCTCTATTAAACCAACATCAATTCAAGATGAAAATCTCAGTAGAACAAATGAAAGCCCTATAATTTCAATAAGGAAACAATATTTGAAACATCATTATAGCTCGCGAACAATTCATACCAGTGAACTTATTATTTACACAACTGAAAGATAAAATGAAGCTGTTGGACGAATATCATGTTATATATGAGAAACTTTGCCAGGATTGTAATTTAAAATATATAGGTCATGTAATATTTTATGCTCATCACTCAAAAACTGTCTAAACTGAACTATTTCTTCATTTCCCTATATACATAAGCAAATAATAAGTAAAAATTGATATCAATTGATGTGCTAGAATCCAACGTATGCATTTAATATTTACATTATAACAAGTCAAACGCAAAAAAATTTAAAATCGCGAGTTACATACCACCACAATGACATAAAAGGTGAAAACATCACTTGTGCTTTGGCTCAGCACACAATTACCGAAAAACATACACCTCACTTTGATAGATATAAGCGTAATTTACTTGACATGTTCATTAAAACGGAACCGAAAGCAATGATTAAGAAAACACATCCAGAATTTAAGTTTATTATACATTAACATTTTGAATACAGAACAAACGCGTAAACAAGACAAGGTAAAGAGCAGATAGAGTTCATTTAATGGATCGACAAAGATACAAGTAGATATATAAAAGAAAAATTTCAATATGCTGCAACACACGTCGCATTTCACTGGAAACAAGACATAGTCATAAAGACGTATTTTTATAAATTCTGGACTTCCTCAGTATTATCATTTTGACGTGAAAATATACACTAAGTGAATTTTTAATGTTTTGGGTAATGTTGAGTTGTTATTGTGGTTTACTTGATGTATGTTGAGATTTATAAAACTAAGATTAACCTCAAATACATGGTGAGTTGAGATTCTTGTAGATTATATTCAATATTGATACATTTTTGTACATCACATTGTAGAGTGATTGAAGAAGAAATAAATCAATTCCGCAAGCTCTTACCGTATAAAGAGTATTTCTTCTGGCTTATTCAGGTGGCTGCGTCCCCGTTAAAAATTGATCTTTTATATATAGGTATATATTCCCTCTCCAGGGGCCGAAAATCAAACCATTATAAGCAAAAATTTGGTATCTGGAGTTGTTTGTGAGGCAAAAATCAGAATTTGGCATGGCATGGCATTTGTGCCATGCATAAGCGACAGTTTTTCAAACCAGTGGAAATAGAAGTGAACGTTATTATGAGCAATATATCTGAAATTCAGCCTTCTACGACTGAAAAATATCAGATTTTGGAGGATTTTAGCTCCCCGAACCCTTTGCAAAATGAGTTAAACGGTAGAAATTTTGTACGTGAATTGAATTGGTGCTAAGGGAGTGTTTTTCGGTAGTGTAAACGGTTCTTCTAACCGCTGCCATTTTTATATAGATTCCAATTTTTTTTAGCTTTTGAAGATTTGCACACCTACTTCCCTAGCACCTTCAGTTTGCATTAAGAGGGTTGAAATTTATTACATGGATTAAGTTCATGTCAACGAAGTGATAGTTAGAACTATTTTTCTAGACCATTTCTGTTTGTAGATTTCTCTTTTTCATATGGTTTGGCGCACCTCTTAAGTTTCTGTTACTTAATTAAGTTAAACCGTTGAAATTTGGTGCATGAATTGAGTCGATGTCAGAAAGTGATTTATTTTATCACCGCAATTTTTAACCATTGCGCTCCTCTACAATTGCTCCATATTCATCTAGAAGGTTGAGATTTTATATTCTGTACATGAATTCGGTTGACATTAGGAAGGTACTATTAGGGGGTTTTAATTGTTTCTCTCAACGTTGATATTTTTATTTTGAAATTTCAAGAGTATTTGCAGGTATTGCAGTATATAAAAACAACACAAATAAGGGCAAAATACGGCTTAACATGTTTTCCATTAGTCGCATTTCCCCCGAAAACAATAGACTATTGCACTGTATCTGAAGTGAACAGTGAATTGGTTTTGATATCAGCTTTAGACTTCTCCGACCACGATTACTGAGATTTTGATATACTATATGATCTATATATATATATATATATATATATATATATATATATATATATATATATATATATATATATATATATATATATATATATATATATATATATATATATATATATATATATATATAATATATATATCTATATATATATCAGGGCGTATTCACGGGGGGGGGCTGTACTGGGGGTAATTACCCCCCCCGGAAGAGAATTTGCAACACTAAATCTTCGAATGAAATTGAAAATATAAAATATATCAAACATTATCCAAAAAATAATGAAAATTTGAAAATTTCAGTTAATTCTTAGAGAAATAACTTTGAGCTCATTTTAAAGATAATTTATCGCAGATCATTTTTCCTCATGGTGACTATATCGGGAAATGTATAGTATTTGAGATATAAACAAAAATTTGAGTGAAATTCATAATTTTTACTAATTTTTTTATTTCTAGGTGCGCCACGTCATTATTTTTTGAATGTATTATATAAATTAAAAAACCACCCATTAAATGCTATCATTTTATTTCATTATTGTGAAAATCGATTCAGGTTTAAGATTTATAGATAGCATCACATGTCTATGGACAAAAAAATCTAAAAAACGCTACATTTTTGTTATTCTTCGCGGGGAAAAATTTTTTTAATCACTTTTCTTATGAAATTATATGTGTTTTATCGATATCCGTTAAAATTTTTTAAATCGGACCAGCTACTAACTTTTTCTCGTGAGACTATAACCCCTTAGCTTCGCCTCGGGGTAAATATAACACTACGATTGCAAATGTAAGCGCAAATCTATAATTATGTATTCAGTTATTAACTCAATCTGCCCGATGATGGTCTAGTGACCGAAATTGCAATCGCAGTGTTGTACTCTTCAAAGTATATTTGTCATAATAAACGTAGTAAATTCTAGTTTTGTTTTTGTTCATCATGTTAAATTATCACGTAGTAACGACGGATTCCATCAAATATTTGATATTGTTAAGTTTACAGGTGAGTTTAGTAGTAAGAGTCAATAACCAACTAACATCCAATTTACATACTTACTCTTTTCACCTGATGGGATCTTTTTCACCTTTCTGATATTTTTCTTTTAAAATTTGAATAGCCCATTTCTTGGGTTTTCATTCTTCGCAGTTATTTTATATTTTTTTGATGTAGAATAAAAATGTTGAATTATGGATGAGCTAAGATCAATCAACACCCCTCCCTTCCCCGCTTTCGCTTAGGCTGATCATCTTATAAATAGTTCAGGTCAACTCCATAAAACTTGCCACTACCCCCCCCCACCCCAAACACACTCTCTGGTTACGCCACTGATATATATATATATATATATATATATATATATATATATATATATATATATATATATATCTATATATATACATATACAGGGTTGCGATAAAGTATGGAACCAAGTAAATATCTTTCGAACGAAAAGGAGAATATTTATGAAATTTTGCAGGTGAGTCCAATGGCGCAAAATGCATCTAATGTATGATTTTTTCTTGATAATATACTTCCGGTTGTACCGGAAATAGACCCTAAGTCGCTTATTTTAAGTGGGATACCCTATATATTATTACATTTTTGGATTCTACTTAAGATTCTAAGCAGATTCTATGCATCATATTCTATACCTAAGTCTAAGCGTTTTTGACATATTCAGGTTTTTATGTCAAAAACGACGATTGTAAGCTCTAATATAATTATCAATTGTTCCTATAAGGAAGCCTTTTTTACTTACTTTGGGTTAGATTCCTTGTTGAAAAGGACCCATTTTAATAGATTTTGAATAATATTTGGATAACTAGTTATACAGGGTGTGCAAAAAATAAGATCTAAAATGATATTGAGAAAACTGACAAAAATCAATTTTGTCAAATGGAAACCCCCCATTTTCTTTATTCTGTAGTATTAAGCATTCAAAAAGAAGGTAACTTTGTATGAGATTATCTTCACCTAAAATTTGAAGTTTTCGAAATATTGCCAATTTAATATTTTTATATGGCGATTTTGCATTCAATCGTTAAACAATTAGATCTAGGATAGCCACGATCGTATTTGAGATCGTACTCGTTTATTACTTACTACATATGCATACACACAACATAAATTTTTTTATCTGAACGTTTTTTTACGGTAATGTAAAAATCTCAAGAGAAGTTTAATTAATTTTTGTCAGTTTTCTCTATCTCATTTTAGATCTTATTTTTTGCACACCCTGTATGACTAGTTATCCAAATATTATAAAAAATCTATTGAAGTAGGTCCTTTTCAACAAGGAATTTAACCCAAAGTAAGTAAAAAAGGCTTCCTTATAGGAACAACTGATAACTATATTAGGGCTTGCAATCGTCGTTTTTGACATAAAAACCTAAATATGTCAAAAACGCTTAGACTTAGGTATAGGACATAATGCATAAAATCTGTCTAGAATCTTGAGTAGAATCCAAAAATGTAATAATATATAGGGTATCCTATTTAAAATAAGCAACTTAGGGTCTATTTCCGGTACAACCGGAAGTATGTTATCAACAAGAAATCATACATCAGATGCATTTTGATCCATTGGACTTACCTGCAAAATTTCATAAATATTCTCCTTTTCCTTCGAAAGATATTCACTTGGTTCCATACTTTATCGCAACCCTGTATATATATATATATATATATATATATATATATATATATATATATATATATATATATATATATATATATATATATATATATATATATATATATATATATATATATATATATATATATATATATATATATATATATATATATATATATATATATATATATATATATATATATATATATATATATATATATATATAAATATTTATGTATGTGCATATAGAGAATAATATGTCATCAGATAGTTCATTTTTTTTCGATGAGAACAAGTTATTTTCTGCCTGACAGTTTGGTTACAGAAAGGGTTATAGTGCGATAGATGCAATAGCAAAATTTGTTGAGAATGCTTTGGACTGTTTCGAGGGTGGCCTGCACTGCGTTTCTCTGTTTTTGACTGCGTACCTCACTCCATCCTTCTGGAAAAATTGGAAAGATATAATTTTTCCGTAGCTGGTATGAATTTGATGAGGTCGTTTCTCACAAATCGACTCCAAGCAGTGTTTGTGGGGGGCCAAATGTCATAGTTAAGACAGGTGCATATGGGTGTACCTCAAGGATCTATCCTTAGGCCGATCTTGTTTTTGATATTCATCAACGACCTACCTGATTATCTATCAATGTACGAGTCTATACTGTACGCTAACGATACAAGCATATCTTTTAAAACAGAGGACATTGATTCAATTGTTGATATGTCCTCTGCTGCCGAGACGAAGGCCCAGATGTGGTTCTCTGCAAATGGCTTGAAGACCAACAATGAAAAGACACTCAGAACGATATTCACCCTAAGACGAGCGGGAAGTGTCAGTGGCCTCCATTCGGAAGTTATATTCTTGTTCATTCTTCTGGATCCTAATCTTACTTGGTCTGTCCATGTGGATACATTGGCAGCCAAACTAAGTCGGAACATTTTTGTTTTGAGGAATATGTCGTCATATTTGTCAACTATTGTTTTGAGAACAGTCTACTTTTCACTTTGTGAATCACACTTGAGATATGGTCTCTTTCTGGGGCCACTGTGCGGGAGAAGAGCCAACAACACCGAGAATACAAGGACTGAGGACTCTGACGTCAGAGTGGCGTGACGTAACCACAGCGAGGTATAAGCGAATTCAGCTTCACCGCTTAACCCTACTTTTTCAGTGTTTGTTTACTTCCTCAAAAGAGCAACGTGGGTGTTTCTCCCTTGTTTTTTTTTGTGATTTGTTGTAACAGGATTAATTATTGGTGTGCTATTTTTGTGTAGTGGTAGTGGTGTGTCACCGAAACGAAATATTTGAAATGCCATATAGTTGCTGTGTACCGGGATGCCGCGGTAACTATAAAAATGGACGAAAAGTACACCTTTTCCGTTTTCAAACGGTTGAAGTGATGTCTGCTAAATAGGTGGCAGCTATTCACCGGGAAAATTTTTCTCCATCCAAGTTCTCTAGGGTCTGTGAATTACATTTTTCTAAGGAAGATATAATCACTTGTTCTACTGCAACGGATTACAGAACCGGCGAGTATATAACTGTTAGTTTAATATTCCTAGGCTAAAACACGATGCTGTGCCCACCAAACTCCCAACTTGTCCTTCTTATTTATCAGAAACAATTAAATTTCGCCTTAGTCGTGATGAAAAACTACGCGAATTAGAAAATAAAAGTTTTGCGAATACAATTAGAAATAGTAAGATCGAATTTGAAGCTTGTGAGAAAAGATCTTCATATTATGATTTTGAACAGTTTCTTGATGTTTTAAACTCATTTCAACTGCCTAAAGGCTGGTTCAAAATAAATGATACTAGTAAAGTCACATTATTTAGATTGAAATATTCTCCCGGGCCTGTAATGATGTGTTCATTGTTCAATGATGAGTTCATTATCGAAGATAATTTCAACCTTATTAAAAGTTTCAGTCACGGAAAATTGCTTTATCTCAAAGACGTTATCGTACGAATAGTTTTATATGCATACTTATATAATATTTAACAAAATTTTAGATGATTTCCAGGAAACTTTTTCAACAGTTCATAATAAACGGGCATTTCTTACTCAATATATTTTGAAATTTCTCTCAGAAAACGACCATCTACATAATGATAGTAAATGTAATATTTATACAATTCATGAGATTGCAAAAATTGTGATTACCTGTACAGTAAATACACTCGTTAAAAATTACTGTGGAAAATTAAACGACCGATTGGCGTCATGCAAAATTCTCAAATTGACTACTTTGATTACATAAGTTTTTATAGTAATGGTATTTGCTTTGAAATTTAGTTTTTCCATAATAAAATCGAATGGGGTACAAAAAAGGGCTCAGTTGACGACTGATGCCCTCTTTGAACCGAAAGCCCTTCAAAAATTTCAAAAAACCTATTGCTTTTGCGGTTCGCGTTATCCAACGCACAACGCGAAGACTTCGGGTCTGCCTGCCTGTTGTGACGTCACTCGGCAGCCTCGAGTCCTTTAGATCTCGGTGTTGTTGGAAGAGCGCATTTTTAGAATTCAACGCCGCGCTGTCAGAATTTTGGCTCAGATAGGTTACAGAGAGTACTGTAAGGGGGCTTTCTGGACTTTGGAAATCCTAACTCTACCAAGCCTTTTTGTATACGAATGTTTAATCTATGCTCGTAAAAATGCAGAAGCAGTTGCATCGAATGGTCATGTTCACTCGTACGAGACGCGCGGAAGAAATAACAAACGCATAGATTTTTATCGACTGAGTAAATCGCAAAATGGGATCAACTACCTATGTGTTGGAAGTTCTTCAATTGGTTGCCTGCTGCTCTAAGATCACTTCCAATGAATAAATTCAAGCCTCCTATAAAACTGGCATTATTGTCGTTGAACCTCTACAGATGTCAATCGTTTTTAAGTGCTGATCCAAGTCTATTCTTACTTTAATTTTGTGTTTATTTCTAGTGTTAAATTGTTTTGTTTATATAGTGGGGTGTGATAGCTAAAAAAAGTTTCACATCTGGCAACCACTGCGCTCTTTTGGATTCTGATAGTACATGGGTCGATGCGTTAAAAAAGACCGGGACACAAATTTTTCTGGACCTCTAGTGGCGTTGATGATGTAATTAATATGGCCGCCATAGTTTTGTAACACTCTTTTAAATTTCCCTGTATAACTCGGATTTTCGTTAGAATATCAACCGATATTATCAGTGATTATTAATGAGGAGAAAATGCGCTTTTCAACGGTATGAGTGACATTATTGACAGCTTTGTAATTATAGAAATAATTGTAATATAATCATTTTTTTTGATTAAATTTTGGTTTCTGTCCAAACATTTTGCTAAATATCTCGAAACCTGTTGCATATAGCTGAAAATTGGTAAAATATTTTTTGTTTGTCAATAAATTAGCTTTCAAACGGTGTACCTGACTTCTATTTTATAACAAACAGTTACTGAAAATGTGCCAAATGTTTGGACAAAAACCAAAATGTAATCAAAAAAAATGATTATGTTACAATTATTTCTATAATTACAAAGCTGTCAATAATGTCACTTATACCGTTGAAAAGCGCATTTTCTCCTCATTAATGATCACTGTTAATATCGGTTGATATTCAAACAAAAATCCGAGTTATACAGGGAAATTTGAAAGAGTGTTACAAAACTATGGCGGCCATATTGATTACATCATCAACGCCACTAGAGGTCCAGAAAAATTTGTGTCCCGGTCTTTTTTAACGCGTCTATCCATGTACTATCAGAATCCAAAAGAGCGCAGTGGTTGCCAGATGTGAAATATTTTGATAGAATTTTTAGTTAACCGACCCCACTAATATATATTTTCATTAAAGAGTTTTTCAGATTTTATATAAGTATGTATGTTTTAAGAATTGTTCTTTACATAGGAATTTCTCCTTTTTTTTCGTCGTGGTAAAACTGTACAAAGTTGATGCATTAATAAATTTATCTTATCTTATACATATATATATATATATATATATATATATATATATATATATATATATATATATATAAATATATATAATATTATAAATATATATATATAAATATATATAAATATATATATATATATATATATATATATATATATATATATATATATATATATATATATATATATATATATATATATATATATATATATATATATATATATATATATATAAATATATTAATATATAGGTACCTATATAATATATATAATTTTTTTATTTGGGTTAACTCAGTCATAATATTGGCATCTTCAAATTGAGTCAAGAGGATGGCAGTGAGATGCATGAGCGTAAATTTATCAAAGTGTAGTTTTCTTGTTTTTTTATGGTGCTTGAGGATTTACGCACATCCACAGCTCATCCAGATTTAGTTAGAATGTTAAATTTTGTACGTGGATTGATTAAATGTTGATGAGGTGCTCCGTATTGATTTCAACTTTTTTCCTCAATCGCCGCCATTTTAATTCAGAAATAAATGAAGGATTGCGCATATCCACAGTTTCTGCTGATTGAGTTAGAAGGTTGAAATTTGGTACATGATTTGAATTTATGTTGAGGTGCAATCTGTGAGTTTCAATTATTTCTTTCATTGCCGCAATCTTCATGTTGGAATTTCAAGCCTTTTTGAGGATTTTTGAGAATTGCGCATGTCTGTCACCTCTACAAATTCAGTTGGAAGGCTGGAAACATATACGTAAATTTGTTTGTTATGAAAGAGATGCTATTAGGGGATTTAGAATGTTTTTTCTCACTGCTGCAAATTTATGTAGAAATTTCAAGCATTTTGCAGTTTTTCCAGATATGTGTATCTTTTCAACCGCCCCAAACTGACTTATGGTGTCAACAATTTGTATGGAAACAAATTGATTCAATTTTGTTTTCTGTTACTTGCTATAAAGAAAAATTCTAAACTGCATAGATTATAACCACATTTTTTTATCGTTTTCATTTCATATGAAATTTTTCGAAAATGCATTATTTCCAAAATTTTTCAATGTTTTCTTATCTTCTAGTACTTCTTAAAAAATTTTTTTTGACCTTCACTGATGTTTTCTGTTAATATTTGTTCAGTTACTCATTCTAATTCCTATTGAGTTTCTGTTTTAATTGTTATGAAAATAAAATATTTTTTATATTTGAATTTGCTATGAAATCATTGTATTTGTCTTTTTGTATGGTAAACTAGGAATATATATATATATATATATATATATATATATATATATATATATATATATATATATATATATATATATATATATATATATATATATATATATATATATATATATATATATATATATATATATATATAAATATATATATATATATATATATATATAAATATATATATATATATATATATATATATATATATATATATATATATATATATATATATATATATATATATATATATATATATATATATATATATATATATATATATATATATATATATAAAACTTATGCTGTTAGGTGGTGGAATATTTAGATAATTATATTTTCAATGTGTTTTGAACAATTCAGAATATTGTTGAGTTCTAATTAATTTCTTAGTATTTCGAATGAGTTAAGTATATAAGTTATATATGCTAATTGCTGATAAATGAGTACTTTGTTTTATATAATAACTTATTCCGCTTTGTAATTTAGAATTATTTATAAATAAGGTCTTTGTGTCTTTCATTTGAAATGATATTCTCCAAAAAAATTCCAATATTTTCATCAATTTCGTGAGTAGAAATATATCTTCATTATATATAAATCA
>JARQZK010003056.1:0-15000 GCA_030704885.1 Cynegetis impunctata | reverse complement strand
AGTCATGGCTTACCGTTACGCCCAGGTCGTTGTGACTGTTAGTGACATTTAATTACCGACTAGCAAGCTTATATGACAGGTTGGGATTATTTTTGCCTAGATGCAAAACCACACATTGTTCCAAATTCAAGGGCAGTAACCATTCGCTGCACCAATCTCCTATCCTATTCAAATCATCCTGAATATTGATGGCAAGGGTTGCCGTATATTTTGGTATCGTCAGCGAATTGCGAACAACTACTACTGAGCTGACTAGGCAAGTCAGATATATATAGTAAAACAATAGAGGTCCAAGAACAGATCCCTGAGGTACGCCACTGGTGACAGGCTGTGCTGAAGAAAGTATGTTAGAAATATTTACTCTGAATTGCCTGTTTCTTAGAAATGCCTCTATCCACAGCAATAAGTCGCCTCTGATTCCGAGGTGCTCGATCTTATGAAGTATACGTCTGTAAGGTACTCTGTCGAAGGCTTTAGCGAAATCTAGATATACTACATCGATTGGTTGACCAGAGTCTAATGAGATAGTCCAGTCATTAATACACTCAAGTAAATTCGTCATAACTGATCTGCCTGGTAGAAAGCCATGTTGGTTATCCGGTATTATATTATTGGCGAGAGAGAACGCGAGAACTTGTTCGAGTATGATTCTTTCACAAACCTTCGAAGCAACTGATGTAAGACTGACTGGTCTATAGTTATTAGGGGACAGCTTATCACCCTTTTTGAAAATAGGTGTTACTGAGGCGATTGACCATGGAGCAGGAATACTATGAGACATGAAAGAACGCGTAAAAATTATGGATAGCGGTAGAGCCAGTGATTCGGAGCAGTTTTTGAGAGTCCTCGACTGAATTCCATCCGGACCAGGGGCTGAAGAAATGTTCAAATTAGAGAGATGTTTATTTACTAGTTCTGGAGTGAAGGAGATGTGGCATAGACTTTGATCGCACCGTGGAAAGTTCATCGAAGGCAGTGGCCCAGCTGGTTCACTTGAATAAAAAGAAGAAAAGGCATCAGCCAAAACCTCAGCCGACTCAAGTACCGTGCTACAAATGTTCCCTGACGCTGATCTAACTTGGGGTAGAGCTACCTTGATAGTTAAAAATGATTTAACATATTTATAGAATTTCTTCTCATCTTCGCATGTTGCAATTTTAGATTCGTATGCTTTTTTGCCTGGGAAATGGAAGCTGTTACTTGATTGGAATAGTTGCGATGAGTAGTGTAGTCCATGCATTGCCTTGTCCGACTATACCTCTGCCAAAGGGCGCGCTTGTGCCGGATCATGTCGAGTATGTTTCCAGTTATCCATGGTTTGGTGGCGTGGGTAGATATTTCCTTGACACTAGTATTCACCTCAGTAAGGTCATGAAGTATTTTTGTAAATGCATTCCAAGACTGCTGTACATCCAGGTTGGCAAGATGGTTATCCCATTCGACATCTAATAGTTGCTGATTCAGCTGTAGGTAATCTATTCTTTCGATCTTCCTTTTAGTCAGTCTCGCTGGTGGCGTAAGAAAAAATTGAGCGCAGAATTTCAATGTAACGTGGTCGGACTTTCCGAAGGGAGCCAAATACTGGGTATCAGAAATAAGCTCGTTATCGTTGACCAATAGTCAAGCAGTGATGGAACTTGACCATCGCGATATCGGGTCGGTTTGTCAATCAGCTGAATCAAATTTGATGTTTCGATCATCCTTGCAAACTCCGCAGTCGGGGATGTAGCAGACGATAAGTTGATTTGAAAGGATGGCAGTTGTGGCATGTTGAAATCACTAGCTACGATAAGATTTTTATTTGTTTCTGCGAGGGTCGAAAGATGATCGAAAACTTTGTTATCGTGCGTAGAGGTCCGAGGGCGGTAGATAAAACCAACTGTAAGCTCGACACTCTGGAATGCTATGTTGAGGAAGATATTATCAATTCCCGGGGTATCAATATTTTCAGAAGATATGGTGGATCCGTTAACTATATCCTGCCTCACGAAAACGGCCACACCACCGTGCCCAACTGTAGTGGTACTATCTCGTCTGAACAAAGTGTAGTTAGGGATATGAACTACAGAGTCTGGGATTTGAGGGTGGAGCCAGGTTTCGGAAAACAAAATGAATGCAGGATTGTGTAATTGAACAAAACTTAAAATTTCCGCATACTTTGACACAATTGATTGAACATTTGTGTATATAATAATAATATAATAATAATTAATTTGTTTTGACTGAGCAAAATAAAAATCACGAAGAAAATAACATATATATATATATATATATATATATATATATATTTATTCGAATAGTTGTTGCCTGTGATCTATTTTTAAACTCTTGATAATTATTAGCAATAACAGGCTGGTTGAATCTTGAAAAAACTCGATTTTAATAAAAAATTTGACGTTCCACTATGATATTCGTAATTGAAATTTCTTTTTTTTTTTTCAATTTTTTAAATCAATAAATGTCAAAGAAATTTCAATTACGAATATCATAGTGGAACGTCAAATTTTTTATTAAAATCGAGTTTTTCAAGATTCAACCAGCCTGTTATTGCTAATAATTATCAAGAGTTTATATATATATATATATATATATATATATATATATATATATATATATATATATATATATATATATATATATATATATATATATATATATATATTTATATATATAAGATTGTATATATATATATATATATATATATATATATATATACATATATGTATACAGTGCTTTCGAAAAGTAACGAATAAATTCATTATTTCTGAAATTGAGAGTTTTTCGAAAAAATCCTCTGGCACGTCGATTTTTCGATAATTTTTTTAAATTGTGACACTCTATTTCTACCATTCCAATTGAAAGAGCGCGTCATTCTACGTACAAATTGTCAAAAAAGATGGTTGTCTGACAGTTGACTTAGCGACCGAAAATGTTTTTTATTATTGTCAGATGAAAACTTGAAATCGTACATTAAACATAAAAAATAGTTATTTATGTACCAAGTGCGTTATATAGATCCTTATGCCCTGAGGGAAACATTCGGCCCGAGGGCCTCTGGCCCGAGGGATGAATGTTGCCCGATGGGCATAAGGATCTAGTAACGCACGCGGTGCATACAAGATTTTATTTTTCACGAAAAAATTATTATATTATGATGAAAAAGCGATTTTAAAATCGTTTCATTGCTCCTATCCATTTTCCTCCTCATAGTAGGCATGTCATCTGTTGATAGTTTGACGTTTGTGAATATTTTTGTCATCATATTCAGTGAATGTCATGCTGCTTTCTTTGTGTAGTTTTATAGAAATAATGAAAATGAAAATGAATTTAGTCAAGAATATCATAGAAAATGCAGCCAAAGCTGCGAATAATTAATTGCCCGAGAAATCCAGAGTCGGATACGATAAGGATTATGAAGTATTTAATCAATGAAATTTGCTTCATTTCTCCCAGTACAATAAGCGGGCGTTTTAAATCCATTATGCCCGTAAATGCGGGCGTAATGGCCTAGGGCATAATGAGTGTGTTTATAGCAACCGTATCCAAGGTGAAATAAACATATAATATACAAGTGAAAAATAAAAGTGCAGTGAAATGGCGAAATTAACTGAACGAGAACGAATAGAAATTCTTTGCATTATCGGATTTGGAGACAGGATACGCACCTAACATGAAGCAGTTGAATTTTTCAATAAAACTCATCCTGGTCGGCGTCCCCTTAGCCAAGGCATGGTAAGCAATATTGAGTCGAAATACCGTAACTTTGGACATGATCGTGATTCACGTATATCTGGTTAAACCCTGAAAATCAAAAGAAGATCAACTTAATGTTTTGTTGGCAATACAAGAAAATCATCACCGAACACTTTACCAAGTGGCTTCTGATTTCAATGGCAGCGTCCACAGTTCACAAAATTCTGAAGAAAGCAAAGTATCATCCCTATAAGGAATGCCCTTTTCAAGAGCTAAATGACGACAACTATGATCGGCGTATTCAATTCTGCGGGTGAATGCAAGAGCTATGTACGAATGATAATAATTTCGTAAAAAACGTAATTTGGGAATTCTGGGTCCGTATTTCTTTGACGTGAACCTAACTGGTGCAATATATTTGTAGTTTCTTCGAGGTGAATGACCTTATTCCTGAACTAATAAATTTATATCCGAATAAGGAACGTGATCTTCAGAGAAATTACATTTTCTTTCAACAAGATAGTGGTACCTCCCTTTTTTCCTGAACTGTTGGATAGGAAGAAGGGGACCGATTGAGTGGCCAGCTAGATCGCCAGATTTGACACCCCTATATTTTTGAATATTGGTGTGTTGCTTAGTCAAAACAAATTAATTAAAAAGATAAGCGTGTTGATATATCTTTATTTTTGGATAATGGCATTAAAATTGTTTTCGATACGCTAATGAAATTGAAATCTGTGAAAAACCAATAAGGGAACTCTTTACTATCAAAGTAATATAGTTTCAGGTTTTATGTTACAGTTGTATATTTATAAATAAGATTACCTTTCCACTAAACCTTCTCTCTTTTTCTCGGATATGTTTAACTTTCGTATGCGCTAAATGCAGCATATGTTAGTTCTTTTTTTTTTTACCGCAAAATTCATATAATCAGTATGATCTAGTATATTCTATGTGGTTTTTTGGTATCAGAAGCAGACATCATTTTTTTACTCAAATTATTTGAAACAAATGCAATCTCAGAAATTATTACTGAATTTAAGAAAATTCAGGATAACAATTTCTCTGTCAGCAAAAAAGTTAGTTCCTGCACTGACCGAATAAAATCGAAATGTCCGAAATCAAACATAAATAAAGCGAATGTTAGAAAGTGATAATAGGCGCATATATTAGTGTTCTGCCAAAGTATTTGCCGAAAACAGGAAATATATCTTATATTTCTAACATTAATTAGTAACGACTTACAGAACCTAAAAATTAGAATGTGATTTTCGGTTCATGTGAAAATTCTATAAGGTATTTCCATGAGAAGATTCTTATATCTATAGAGTAATCCTCGGTCAATCCATATTGAATATTAATATTATTGATGGTTCATATAAAGCCAAATCTTATTGAGTGCTTCGCGAGACAGATTGTCTTTTTTATAATCTTCATCGCTAAAAACAAAACCTTATTAATTTTAAAATTATACATTCAACGGTTCCTATATATATATATATATATATATATATATATATATATATATATATATATATATATATATATATATATATATATATATATATATATATATATATATATATATATATATAGTTTTATATAGTCTTTTCAACTTCTTATATCAATATGATTTTTTTTTCAATTCTCATCACTGCTTGTAAACTTTCGAATATTAATTTTGCTTTGGATTTAGCCGTCATGTATATTTATCTTGATTATTAGATAATATGAATTTTACTGCTTCTGATCAATTTGTCATTTTTTATATGAATAAGAACCACTAGCTTCCAACTATTACGCCTCAGAAAAATAAAATAATCTGTGTACGTGCTATGTGTTTTTTTTTCGTAACTTGAAGGGCATTTGTGTTTTAGATTTATGCTTAAAGATTCCCTGGAAGAAACCATCCTTAACATACCAGTTTTCAGAGACTCTTTCATCAATTTCAGGAAAGTGAAAGTATCTGTTATAACAAATCGATTACCAGAAAACTTGTTACTGAAGATGAAAAAACGTTTTCGTGGTAGTTCATTCAGTTATTGAAAATCAGATGTTCCAGAATACCTCATATATCAAGAAATTTACGGAAAAGATTTTGACCAGAAAATTGAATTTTGCATGTGGGTGTTAGATAAAGTGATAAGGAAAATTATGACTTTTTCGATGATGTATTATTCAGTGATGAATATTCTTTTCATAGCTTTCGTGAATATGCACAATTTTCATTATCATTTTGATGTAAATCCCCAGGAATACAGAATCATATGAAATCTGAATATGTGGACTCTATTCTTTTGAATAGTCTTCAAATAGTATGATATTTCTGGATTTCTATTCATACCAATTTCCAAAATTATTAGAAGATACATAAAATGAATTATGCAAAATACGCCTCCGATGATACCCCACGATATGAAAAGACGCATAAAGGACGCTTTTGAAACTGTTTTTTATTGCCGTTATAGTTGGAGTACAAATTACTTTCCAAGTTCTGAACATTTAAAATATATTCTACATTATTATTCTCGTAATTGTAAATTATCTGAAATCCCTAAAGACAATAGGCTACTGACTCATTGGTACTTTCCTTTAAAAATTAGCAAAACGTGCAAAATAGTATATTGTTTTATTAGGAGTAAAAGTGATACTTTTTGTGGCGAGAATAAATGTTTGTCGGCTTGACGCAGTGAGGCCGACAATTTCAGTCGAGCCCTCGGTCGAGCCACAAAAAGTGCTTTTCTCCGAGTAAAACATGCGATTTTCCGCAAATGGTGTTCAAACGATAGAATTAAGATGATATTTTAAAAAAGGATTAGATTTGAAGAAACGTAAAACTAGATTGCTTTGCTTACTGGTTTTGTAGATGTCAAGGCAACACAAATTTGACAATTCAACAAAATAATTGTCAGAAACATTTAAAGTTACTTATGTACTTATTATAGGACTGAGCGTTTTTGGTAAGCACCCCAGTATTAAGAAATGACTTGTTGTATTAAAATATATAAAATTTTTCTTACAGATTTCATTATGTCGGATTCGGAACCCAACTCTACGCCGCCCGACGTTCTTGATATTGCCGTGAGAGTACAAAAAAGTGTACTTTTTTGTAACCTCACGGCCGAACAAAAAAGTGAAAACAAAAGAACGTCTCTGAAATCAAACTTCAACATTGAGAACTGAGGTTAAAAAGTCGTCATTTTTTGACGTTTGCGGAAAAAATTATTTTTTGACATTTGAATTAATCAAATTATAACCCCTCAGTTTTCTTACTTGGTAGGTTTTAATTGTTGAACATCCTGTATAAGACGTGAAGTCTATAAGCATTGGGATACAAAACTTGTTTTATTATCACACTGCACTGTATATTACGCTCATGTGACTAAGATACTTCTTGAGTATTTGAAATATGAAAATTAGGTTATACTTTGAAAAAATTGAAAGTATTCAAAAATCATTGAGGTTTAGATATCATAAACCTTTTCAAAACACATACATATTTTGTTCGAACAATCTAAAAATGCAATAATTTACAGGTGGTTCAATTCGAAAAACACAACATTGATACTTTTTGGGATTATTACGATCATTAAACCACGCAGTCTATCGCTGAGACATCTACATCAATCGTCAACATCCAGAAAGCTAAGGCAAAAACATCATTGCCTCAATAACGTCAGTAAAAAACTATTTAATCGGACGAGGCAAGAAAAGAAGGTAGAATAATTGAAAAGTCACAGAATCGATGAAACAAAAAATTGTGAAAAATATATTTGAGAGATATTCTTCATATTCATCTGTTTCTATGGAAAACATTGATGGAGACGACGATGTCGAAGAAGAGTGTCAAAAAATTTGAATAATTTGCAAAGCCTTTGGAAAGAACAAAATTTGATTCTTCTGCTAGTAGAACCACAAGTGAGCACACTCTTCTTGCACTTTGCTGACTAACACAGAAGGAAAACAGAAGTTTGTAATTGTAATTTTTGTTCATAATTTTGTTCATAAACGATATTAATTTTAATGTTTCTTTAGGTACTTTATGGCCAGTAATTTATATCAGTCAAACTTGTGTGTCATCCTTTTACCATTCAGTAGTATTCATCTTAACAGCAGCTATAGGTAATATGGCGACTATGATATAGGAATCAAAAAGTTGAAATATATAGTAAATATTATATTTTCAGCGTTAATCAAATCGCAATATTTTACTGAAATTAAGGCGATGATCTACCATCCATACCAAAAGGATTAATAGTTTCACTTTAATTGAGGCTGTAAATAGGTAAAATTCTTTAACGTAGGAATCCATCTCACACAATCCTCCACTACTAAATAGAATTATATTCATTTCAAATCTTTTTTCATCCATTAATTAGTTTCATATGATTGTTCAATTTTATAATTTGCTAGTATTAACTGAATAAAATAGTAGTAGTAGTTGTTAATATGTTGCTGCAAGCAATATCCAATTTTTAATATCAAGGATTTGTGGGAATCCGAACAAACAATTATTTTAAGGACATGTAAATCAAAATATAAACCCTTTACATTTCTGTTTTTTTCACTAATTGAATCATATATTTTTCGTAACTTTGTGTCTTCATTCACTGTATAATTAATAAAGTTATTTAAAAAGACTATTACATACTTAATTCTCCTTTTTCATCTCTGTATATTGCACCATTACACAAAATAATATAAAAAAACTCTATCGCAGCAAGTTCGAAAAACCAACCTTCCGTCTATTTAGATTATTAACTTTGAACCCTACTGCTTCAAAATTGCGCCGTTTATCGGGTAAACAAGATTTATTTACTCCCCTGTGGCCCAACCTCCTGACCTCGTAACAAAACACAAGCGGCTAGCGCCAAGGATTCCACTTTGGCTTTCACATTGTGCGTTTGCGTATTTGTGCATATCGTATTTGTTTACCTTTTCGTCCGGTAACCTAACATTTTATCATAAATTTGTCTATGCATTTTATCCTCGATATTTGCGTATTTTTGTGTTTTCATTTAGCTGTTATCTACAAGTGTACATTATACTTTGGATATTGGCCGTATTTTTTTATTACTTTTATTTATTACTTAGAAATGAATAGTACAGTAATATGCAAAATTTTGCAATAAAAAGTTTGGTGAACACATTTTTAGGTGATTTGGAAGACCTGGCACCTCTAAAAACTTTTAGAGTTGCTGTGGTTTGCAATGAGTTTAAAACCTTCTTGAAATATTCAAATCTAACTCAACATGTTAAAAATTTTCATAAAGGTAAGTAACAAAATAAAGATTAATACAAGTTATGTCCAAGATTTTTTTTTCATGTTTTAGATAAATTAACTCAACTTACTAAGAAATACACATATGAATGTGATAAATGTCAAAAACATTTTACACACTTACGGCATTTTCAATATCATCAAAAATCAACTGTTTTTGTTTTTTTTTAAAATAAAACTTTTAAATTTTTTTTGTCAACTATGGCCATAAAGAAACATTTTAAAATACCCTTTTAATATATTTAAATAAGTAAGTTATACACAGTATACAGTGAGGGCCTAAATTATGGAATAAATTCTTTTTTTTTTGGGAAAACCTATTATTTTTGTTTTTCATACCAGCAGGGAGAACAGCAGTACTAAATATTAAAACAATTTACTTTTCATTTAATTTAATACATTTTAAGCAATCAATGAGGATGATCCAGATCGCTGACAGACAACAGAATTTAAAAATCATAATTAGATTAGAAATTCATAATACTCCAGAAATGATCCACAATATTCAAGAAGAATGTTGTCGTCGGCTGAAGAGGCAGGTAAGGGGGCAATATGAACAATTAATTTAAGCGAAAAGCTGTTTCTATTTGTCAAATAAACATTTTATTCTCTTTTCTGATAGTAATAAAATGTATTTTGTATTAAATAAATTACATAGGTACTTTTTGTTGCGTGTAAATTAATTAATTTAAAAATTAAAACTTTGTTTGGCCACCCTGTATAAATAATTATGGTATATAATGTTCATATCACTGAATTGAGAATTCAATAATCTTTCAAATGAGCTATCACACGACCACTATTCTCATTTAAAAAAAAACTTCGATTACAGCATCACGCCCAGATGGATAACGTTACTAGTATGATAATATAGGTATGTCAAAAAATTGTAATTCAAAACTAAATATCGACCAGTTTTGAGATGTGTCCCCAAAGTCGCCTATTCTCGAAAAAATTAATTTATTCCTTAATTTAGACCCTTACTTTATAGATATAGATAATATACATTTCGTAGTTTATTTTTAATGTATATTTTTGTTTCGACCTTTTTTAAATGAAAAACCTTTAAAAATGTTTTTTTTTTCATTTATGCCCATAATGAAGAATTTTTCTAGATAAACGTTTCGCAGTTTAAATCTACGAGCGACAATTTAGGACATGCGCACAATGTTAAAGCCAAAGTGGAATCCTTGGCGCTAGCCGCCAGTTAACAAAACCAATCCCATCCAAGATGACATAAGAAACTATCTAACTTCAAACCTATTGTTCCAAAATTGTGCCGTCTTTCGCGTAAACAAGATTCATTTCCCTCCTTTGGGGGGTCAATTAATTCTTACCAAAAGCAATACTATAATTTATTTCCTTCTTCGGGGGGGAAACCCCCCAACCAATTCGTACCAAAAGCAATCCCATCCAATATATAATGCGAAACTACCTACTCACAAACTTTCAATCCTATTGCTCCAAAATTGAGGCCTCAATCGTGAAAACCAGATTTATTTTCCCACCTAGGGGGTCAATCCCCCCCAATCGATTCGAACCACAACCAATCCTATTCAAGGTATAAAGCGAAACTACCTTCAAACAAACTTTTAACATTATTTCTCCAAAATTGCGCCCTTTATCGTGTCAACAACTTAAAAATACATAAGCACATACATACATACAAAACAAACGAACATATTATATATATATATATATATATATATATATATATATATATATATATATATATATATATATATATTTATATATATAATAATATATATTTATATATATATATATATATATATATATATATATATATATATATATATATATATATATATATATATATATATATATATATATATATATATATATATATATATATATATATATATATATATTTGAAAAACTTGGTTCTCGGGATGAACCGCATAAAAAATTTGAAAAATCTCGACGTTTCGGCTCCTTTTGCGAAGCCATCTTCAGGAGAATTAGAAGGGAAAATAATTCAGATACGTGGCCTCAATCTGCCTACTCCACGAATCGAATTAGGAGGAATCGGAAATAATACGATTGCGTGGTCTCAATCTGCCTACTCCACTAACCGTACTGCTTCCTGTCAACTCTGAAGAGTAGGCAGGTTGAGACTTCAGAGTTGACAGGAAGCAGTACCGTTAGTGGAGTAGGCAGTTTGAGACCACGCAATCGTATTATTTCCGATTCCTCCTAATTCGATTCGTGGAGTAGGCAGATTGAGGCCACGTATCTGAATTATTTTCCCTTCTAATTCTCCTGAAGATGGCTTCGCAAAAGGAGCCGAAACGTCGAGATTTTTCAAATCTTTTACGCGGTTCATCCCGAGAACCAAGTTTTTCAAATACTTTCGACCGCGGAAATCTTTCTGAACATATATATATTTATATATATAAATATATATATATATATATATATATATATATATATATATATATATATATATATATATATATATATATATATATATATATATATATATATATATATATATATATATATATATATATGAAATTGAGTGTTTGCTGCCAAGCATCATAAAAAGTCATAAAACGAAAAACTATATTGGTCCTAACACCAACTTAACTAATAGCACCCATTTTAATAAGTAGGTATTCAAATTGAAAACCTGCTAAAAATAATAGAGAAGGTGGCCCGTGACAGAGTTGTCCTGGGTACCATAAAAGATCTACGCGGCCTTGAATATTAATACTCACTTGTTCAATAAAGATGTTATACTATCTATAACTACAGAATCGTTACACCTAGGATAAGATTTATCTCCTTGTAACCATGGTACGGAACAACTAAATTCTTCCATGACTCTGTTGTGTAAGCATTTTCGGAGACACTAGAAAATAACATTTCATTTCACATTGTTGTTGATTTAAAATATTTATGCAAAATATACAGGGATAACAATCAACCTGAGGAGAAAGAAACCATTCATGAAGGAAATTAATGGAAATAATATGTCTGTAACTTACTTTTGATTGACTGTAATTCATACTGGACACGCAGCGTTCATCAGAGCGGTCGACCATATTAAACTCTTTGACTTCTAGGGTCGCGTGTATGAATTCTCCAGATTCAAGAAATATAGACTGCGAATATGATTTCTTTTGATGCTTTAGATCTAGAATTTTGATTGAATTGATCAAAATATTATTTCACAAACAATATTTTTCATTGTGCTTAAAGATGCTTATCACAATACCGTGGCTTCGCCATTCAGAGAAACATAGCAATAGTGAACTGATATTAGGTATTTATTAGATAATCTTAGGGTACGAACAGAACAAGTCTGTCGCGGTAGAACTGGAGGTCGCAGTGGATGCTACTAGTTAAGTTGCGGTCGATGCCGACAGCACATAGCAAGGAGGTTACCTCCACAGCTCAGTCGAGCTAGGACCACTGTCAAGTGAAGTAGTTTGATGATATCCGAATAAAAAAAAAGATGCTTTTATGAAGTTGTGCGAGTCAAGTGATGATAGTGATGAAATGTCAGCTGTCACCAAGTGGTAGCGGATAGGTAATATACCTATTTGATTTATTGAGCTGCACAATTGCTATCACCTTTAGCACTTGAAATTCAAAAATAAACTTAATACGCAAAAGAGGAAAAAGCTAGCAACTGGAGTACCCTCCCTAGCGCAGGAAATGACAGACGCCACACATCTTTTATGCGAGCTGCTGTGCATCCTTGTGTACCGCGCAATAGGCATCCATGCAAAACAAACTCATTTGATTATTAAAAGCATGGATGTGAACCTCCTGGATGGCATCGCGCTAAACCTCCACCGCGACTTACCTGCTCTGTTCTCTTCCATTCACTACAAAGTGTTTCTTTTACATAGATGTCGACTGCGACCACGTCCTCTACCTCCACCGGGACCTACTTCTTCTGTTCGTACACTTAAAGCTGGTTCCATATAGGTAGTTGTTGCAAGTGAAGAGAGGATCAGGTTAAGATATGTGAGAGATTACGTCAAAAAATAATTTCATTACTGGTAATATCTATCAGATAACGAAATCTCTGAATAATTAAACATAGTTTCAGTGAGTTATTCATAACTACAAGAATATTTTGGCTAAACATATATATATATATATATATATATATATATATATATATATATATATATATATATATATATATATATATATATATATATATATATATATTATTTAATATATATATATATATATATATATATATATATATATATATATATATATATATATATTCGAGGAAAAGATCTCCTAGCAGAGCTTCGAACCTTTTAAAAATGTCTATATTTTTTGTCACTATAGTCATATTGAAAATACAAATAATAACCAATTCAGCACAATTCTTTTTCGATGAAAAATCTCTGAAAAAAACTGAAAATATAATAATGAAATCCAACTTGCCTGCCATAACTTCTATCGAATCATGTATAAAAATATAGAAACCATCGTCAGCGTTTTTCAAACTAGATAACAATTTAGGAGATAAATGCAGTGTTTTCTTGTCTTCCTCATGATTAAAGTAAAAGAACATGCCTCCCTCCATTGACAGCTTAGAGGCGAAATGATTTGTTTCGAAAGTATGACAGCGTCCGAGTTGCATAAAATAAGTAGAAAATGTACTTACAGCTGAAAACATAACGATTGTCTTAATTTGAAACCCAAATATATATATATATATATATATATATATATATATATATATTTATATATATATATATATATATATATTATATAATATATAATAATATATATAATATATATATATATATATATATATATATATATATATATATATATATATATATATATATATATATATATATATATAAAATTCTTTTTTAGCTATAACCAAATCGTGAAATAGACATCAAAGTATATAACAGGTGCCAAAGGCGGTTAGACACCTCTGTCAATTTATCTACGTCATCTCGTATAAAAACATGGACTCAAATAAATCGGTAGATTACACATCCGAAGACAAGAGAGGAGAATTTAGCCTGCTAATAGTATTAAAATTTCCTCAACGAGAAAAGCTAATTGAGAGATTTTTCCATCTGATTTAAATTCAATTAACTTCAATAATCATCATTTTCCACAGTGAAATTATAATGTATGAAAGTTTTCAAACATACATACTTTTGATCAATAGTTCCCAACCTTTAGGTCCCAGAAGTTCTAGTTTTGGTAGAGTATTTTGGCGACCCCTTTTGAATTATGTAATTAAAATCTTTTTATTCTGACAGTTGCAATTTTTCACTCTTAAAATTCCGAGTAACTCCATAATAATAGTATATTATTCAACAAGCACAAAATGATTGCTATTTTTCACGAGGGTGAAGTTTGCGACACGAGCTGCAAGCGAGTGGAGTACGGTCTTAGATCGCAGCGCGACAGTACACCGACCTGACAGGATCTATGCGCCTTCATACTAACAAAACGAAATGCGCAAGCAGTGTTGCCGGACTTACGTAACTTTCCTAAGGCAGCAAAATTTTCAAATATTCAGGTTCTTAAGGTTATGTTGTTATGTTTGTTATGAAAAGGAAAACGTATAGATCAGTCAGGAGAAAAACATATGTTTTCACAATATACGGTAATTATTTAGTGTTGTCCAAAAACTCCCAATTTTGATCAAATTTCGGATTCTTACTTATTTTGGCCTGAAAAAGCCGAATATGAACTCAGATTTTGTCGCTTCTTCACATTTTTTTTTTAAATATTAAGCTAACCTGACTCATTCTAACCTCACTAACCTAACCTCAAGAGTTCAAGAAAGTAACAAATTCATGAAATAGATATATTTTATATTGAAAAAGACAGTTTTTATCAATTTAAAATTCATCTAACCCATGAATTCGATACTTTCTTGAACTCGGAGGTTAGGTTAGTGAGGTTAGAATAAGTCAGGTTAGCTTAATATTTTCAAAAAAAAATGTGAAGAAGCGACAAAATCTGAGTTCATATTCAGCTTTTTCAGGCCAAAGTAAGTAAGA
>JARQZK010003055.1:107500-130000 GCA_030704885.1 Cynegetis impunctata | reverse complement strand
ACGTAAACGTCAACTATTTCACTTGACATCGATTCCATTCCTTTCTTTCACTCTGATAAAAATGAAATAGATAATTTATTAGAGTAAATATTCAATAAGTTGGGCATTATATTAAATATTAGTTTAATAATTTGCCTAAAAGTTATCTTAGTTACATAAAACCTAAAAATCTAATAACAATACTATCCTAACAATGTGAATGATAGTCTCAAGTTTGGACATACGTTTTCAGTGTAACGTCATGCAGTGTATAATAAACCATTATACACACTAGTGAATAATAGGTATAATTGTACTTCAGGAAGCACACGTATAATGAATGATTTATAGTACAGTCGTGGACAAAATTTTTTATTTTCTCATAGGAGCTGTTTCCGAAAATTGGCCAAGCAAGTTATGGATTCTCATTCATCTGGAAGGTGCTTGTGAATTTTTTTAGCATAGTAAATGATGGATTTTTATGTAAATTCAGAGGAAGGAATAGGGAGGTGTCCCGCAGATCTAGTGGAATACCCGTGCTGTGGCAACGAGGGTACGACATGAAAATACTCATGAATTAAGCACACAGATTCAATCAAATATAAAGCAGGAAACGTTAAAATTCTATTTATCTTGAAATAAGATTTGCAGTGAGCCCTACTTTTTCAGAACATACATGTAACGAACTGCTCTCTTCTGCAAATTGAGAATGGTGTCAAGTTGTGAAGAATTACATGATCCCTAGAAGGGACGACCATAACGAAGATGAGATTCTAACAATGCAAAATAGGTTATTCACTCGAGATGGATTTAATAGCATAACAGCATAATGATAATTTTTTAGCTAAGACATGCACATGCTGTGCATGTTAGCTCAAGGCAGTAGCTAAACGGAATGGCGTCACACTTTTCATCCTTTGATTATTATCAAAATTGAATACCTATAATCAGTATTAATATCACAAGAGTATCGAAAATAATCGATTATACTTTCGAGTCACCAGACGTATATTCCGAAATATCACAAGAACGCAGCTGAAGTGATGAGCACTAAGCAGCAACATTAGCTGTTGGAACCCCAATTCAAATATTAGATTTGACTGATGATGGTTTGTAAAAACAAGATGAATTTTATAGAGACGGAGAAGGCCTAGATAGAAAGATGAAGTGGATTGTGCAGAAGAAAAAAGAGGTAACTAAAAACATGAAGTGAACTCCTGCCCACAACTCCAGTGAAAAACACCACAGAAACTCCAGCAAAAAGAGTACGTTCAACTCCCTCTGTCAACTTATAAGGAATAAAAGATTATGATGATATCTCCGATAATATTCACAAAACAGAAATTGAATATGTTCGAATGAAACTCCTAAATGGGATACACAAAGTTAATGTAAATACGAAGGAAGAGTACAGTATACTAGCTGATGCAATACTACAAAGGAACAAAGTAGAGTATTTAACTTATGAAAATAAACACAACAGACCAATCAAGATAATAGATAGAGGAATAGACCCCATTTACAAAGATAAACTTATATTTGTTGAAAAAAGAATTGGTCATGGAGCAAGTATCAAATATCCGCAAATTCATAAGAGTTGGACAAGATGTCACTAAAGAATGCCTTCCTCTATGTCAAATGTGCTAGAAAGCATGAATTTGATCAATGACAAAAAACAAAAAGTTAGAAAGCTAAATGCGCTAGTGTAATGTAGAACAACCTGTCAGTTATCAGCAGTAATATCACAAGAGAATTTACAAAGAGGAACTTATAATTATTGTTGAAAAAAGAATTGGTCATGGAACAAGTATCAAATATCCGCAAATTCATAAGAGTTGGACAAGATGTCACTAAAGAATGCCTTCCTCTATGTCGAATGTGCTAGAAAGCATGAATTTGATCAATGACAAAAATCTAAAAGTTAGAAAGCTAAATGCGCTAGTGTAATGTAGAACAACCTGTCAGTTATCAGCAGTAATATCACAAGAGAATTTACAAAGAGGAACTTATAATTATTGTTGAAAAAAGAATTGGTCATGGAACAAGTATCAAATATCCGCAAATTCATAAGAGTTGGACAAGATGTCACTAAAGAATGCCTTCCTCTATGTCAAATGTGCTAGAAAGCATGAATTTGATCAATGACAAAAATCTAAAAGTTAGAAAGCTAAATACGCTAGTGTAATGTAGAACAACCGGTCAGTTATCAGCAGTAATATCACAAGAGAATTTACAAAGAGGAACTTATAATTATTGTTGAAAAAAGAATTGGTCATGGAACAAGTATCAAATATCCGCCAATTCATAAGAGTTGGACAAGATGTCACTAAAGAATGCCTTCCTCTATGTCAAATGTGCTAGAAAGCATGAATTTGATCAATGACAAAAATCTAAAAGTTAGAAAGCTAAATGCGCTAGTGTAATGTAAAACAACCTGTCAGTTATCAGCAGTAATATCACAAGAGAATTTACAAAGAGGAACTTATAATTGTTGAAAAAAGAATTGGTCATGGAACAAGTATCAAATATCCGCAAATTCATAAGAGTTGGACAAGATGTCACTAAAGAATGCCTTCCTCTATGTCAAATGTGCTAGAAAGCATGAATTTGATCAATGACAAAAATCTAAAAGTTAGAAAGCTAAATGCGCTAGTGTAATGAAGAACAACCTGTCAGTTATCAGCAGTAATATCACAAGAGAATTTACAAAGAGGAACTTATAATTATTGTTGAAAAAAGAATTGGTCATGGAACAAGTATCAAATATCCGCAAATTCATAAGAGTTGGACAAGATGTCACTAAAGAATGCCTTCCTCTATGTCAAATGTGCTAGAAAGCATGAATTTGATCAATGACAAAAATCTAAAAGTTAGAAAGCTAAATGCGCTAGTGTAATGTAAAACAACCTGTCAGTTATCAGCAGTAATATCACAAGAGAATTTACAAAGAGGAACTTATAATTATTGTTGAAAAAAGAATTGGTCATGGAACAAGTATCAACTATCCGCAAATTCATAAGAGTTGGACAAGATGTCACTAAAGAATGCCTTCCTCTATGTCAAATGTGCTAGAAAGCATGAATTTGATCAATGACAAAAATCTAAAAGTTAGAAAGCTAAATGCGCTAGTGTAATGTAGAACAACCTGTCAGTTATCAGCAGTAATATCACAAGAGAATATACAAAGAGGAACTTATAATTGTTGAAAAAAGAATTGGTCATGGAACAAGTATCAAATATCCGCAAATTCATAAGAGTTGGACAAGATGTCACTAAAGAATGCCTTCCTCTATGTCAAATGTGCTAAAAAGCATGAATTTGATCAATGACAAAAATCTAAAAGTTAGAAAGCTAAATGCGCTAGTGTAATGTAGAACAACCTGTCAGTTATCAGCAGTAATATCACAAGAGAATTTACAAAGAGGAACTTATAATTGTTGACAAAAGAATTGGTCATGGAACAAGTATCAAATATCCGCAAATTCATAAGAGTTGGACAAGATGTCACTAAAGAATGCCTTCCTCTATGTCAAATGTGCTAGAAAGCATGAATTTGATCAATGACAAAAATCTAAAAGTTAGAAAGCTAAATGCGCTAGTGTAATGTAGAACAACCTGTCAGTTATCAGCAGTAATATCACAAGAGCATCTACAAAAAGGAACTTATAATTATTGTTGAAAAAAGAATTGGTCATGGAACAAGTATCAAATATCCGCAAATTCATAAGAGTTGGACAAGATGTCACTAAAGAATGCCTTCCTCTATGTCAAATGAGCTAGAAAGCATGAATTTGATCAATGACAAAAATATAAAAGTCAGAAAGCTAAATGCGCTAGTGTAATGAAGAACAACCTGTCAGTTATCAGTAGTAATATCACAAGAGCATCGAAAATAATCGATTCCGAGTCACGATGAGTATTTTGCGAAACATCACTAGAGCGCAGCTCGAGTGATATTTTGAGGAAATATGTCAAGTGACGAGGTCAGTATAACGATTATTTTTGATTGCTTGAGTTGGTATTCGTTACGACTATGTGACGAATAAGAACAACATCGCCAGAACTATAACCAAAGCGTTGCATACCGAGAAGTTAAACGAAAGTTCACCAAACCTGATCATTACTTTTTTTGAGAGACTGACGTCGATACGAAAACATTCACATTTTGACACGAGACAAAACACCAAAACGATTATACAACGGCATCATACTTCGATACGCCGTTCTGATGAGGATCAAAAAGTTCGAAACATGTTTCAACGGCTGCTCTTATATACAAGTGTATTCAGAATTCCTCACTTATTATTAAGGAGAAGACCAGAGCATTTGAATTAATTGATTTATTAAGATTCAAGAAAATTTAAATTTGAGCCTATATTTTCTTCTCTTCTGGTTTTGATAAATTGAATAATTCGCATAAAAAGAGCTAAACTTTTTATTATCAAAGCAACGTTCATCTTCTGAAAGTAATTTGAAAATATTTGGAAGGTCTGCCATTGCAAAATTTTCCATTACAAGAGCATAAATTAATGTTATATACCTACTGCTGATATTTTGTTTTCATGAATTTTGATTTAAATATTCATGAAAACAAAATTAATTGCCTTTGTTGTATATATATATATATATATATTTTATATATATATATATATATATATATATATATATATATATATATATATATATATAATGAGTAACAGTATATATAATGAATTTTGCAGTGGAAGATAAGCAGCAACTGAAGTTGGCCAAGATAGAATTGACTCTGTTCATTGTATCAAAGTTTTGGTGCTACTGTCCGCCTTCTTCAACATGCATCAGGTGAGCTACATATGGACAAGTGCACAACCTCAAACTTAAACTTTCCATGGATTTGTTGAACCAGAGATTTACAGATCTCAAAAACAAAACAAATTATCATCTTTTTCCAACGAAAAACCATCAATATCAAAATCAAACTTAAAATATTTGTAAAACTCTGTTTGGTAGTAAATTGGCTTTGTTAGTTGAGATAATTACCGTTCAATTGTTATATTATCTGATTTTTTCTGCCTTACAATTTTCATATTCCTTGTGTTTGTTGATTTGACATTCATTTGTAAGTTAAGTACCCATTTGCTTCGATCTAAATATCTATGATCTGAATGTATGTTATATATAAGATTAATCAAAGTTGCCTTTGTGAAAAATTATCAGAAAATTATAGTTAATTCTCTAATGACCTCACATGGGGGCGCACGGAAACACACGCTTATACAACTCTTTCTTTAGAAATGTTTCACAATTTTTGAGCAGACCAATTAAAAATGATTTTCACGTAAATGTCACTTGCTGTCAAATCAGGTTAGATATCTCCTCGAATAGGGCTGAGGAGCAAAACAAAAAAACTGTTAGGATATCAGAAAGCGATAATGGGAAAGAGACCCCGTTAGCTATAAAAAACCTTCCTGTTTGTGTTTGGACATTCTCTTTATGTAGATAAGTGCCTTATAATTTGTCTATAACTTTGAGTTCGAATTCCCCCATATTAATTTTCAAATGTTTCCATTTTGGAATGAATCTTTTTTGAATGTATTAATCTTAAGAACCTTATATATAGTTCAAATATTGTTAAAATTATTAATTTAAATAATAATAATATTTTTATTTGTGTTTTACAAATTTACAATGTTAACACAGTCAACAGTTATACCTTACAAAACTAGTAGGTAATGTATCAATAAAAAACATACAGTTAAATAACAAGTAGTATATACACTAATATAAAATAATCAACAAAAATAGACATGAAACAAATTTACACATACCAAACGTATTATCCTTCCTTAAAAAAAGAGGAGAAACAAATCACTAAAGATTCATACAACGTTAATTTAAAAACTCATTGACATCAAAAAATGAAGACCTAATTAAAAAATTCAATTTAATTTTTAAAATTTAGTAGTGACAAACAATGAAGTGAGGAGGGTAACTTATTATAAAGTTTTATTGACATATAAGAAGAACCCCTCAGTGATAAGGTGAGTCTATGAAAATCACTCCTCAAAGGAAAAATCAGATTTATTTTTATGGACAACAATCAAAATATCTATATATATATAATCTATATATATATCAATATATATATATATATATTAATATATTAATATATTATATATATAATAATAATATATATATATATATATATATATATATATATATATATATATATATATATATATATATATAATATATATATATATATATAATTATATATAATATATATATATATATATATATATATATATAATATATAATAATATATGTATATACATATATAATATATACTATATATATATATATATATATATATATATATATATATATATACTTTTTGATAATTATTAGCAATAACAGGCTTGGTGAATTTCGAAAAACTCGATTTTATTGAAAAGTTAACGTTCCACCACGACATTCGTTGCTTTTTTCAAAACCAAAAAAGTTTTGAAAAACCACGAATGTCGTAGCGAAACTTTTTAATAAAATCAAGTTTTCTGAGATTCACCAAGCCTGTTATTGCTAATAATTATCAAAAATTTAAAAAATCAGTTCACACGCAACAACAATTCACATAAATATATAAATATATATATATATATTATATATATATATATATATATATATATATATATAAATATATAAAGATATAATATAAAAATATATGTATATATATATTATATATATATATATATATAGATATAAATATAAATATATATGTATATATATTTATATATATATATATATATAAATATATAAATATAAATAAAAATATATATATATATATATATATATATATATATATATATATATATATATATATATATATATAAAGATATAGTATTGAAATACTTGTCAGCATTCAGTAGTCAGGTGAAAGTTGGTGAATATGATTCGACCCTGCTTCGATGCGTGCCTGGGCATGTATCAACGAAAGGGTTAAAAACATAGAAACGCAAAGTCCGCACTGAGAAACCGGGGAGGGCATAAGGAAGTAAATGGAGGTGTTTGAACAGCGTTTCTGCCTGATAATAAAATGTAGCCGCCTGTATATATATCGGCGTTATTTCGCCAACTTCAAATTCGAGATTTCGATGGAAATGAACGTTATCTTTGAGAAGCCGTAACGGTTATTTTATGTAAAGTGGTTTTTATGTTTTACGCTACTTCGAAAAATTCAGGCTACGAAGCGGAATAAATTTGAGTAAATGTGAAATATTTCTATATTGTCAGCGAGCGGAAGGTTTTGTACATTTAAATATCTATTTTAGGGGTCTTAGTTATTCGCAGGGAAAATTACTTTGAGAGAAATAACGCTTTTTGAAATAATAATAATAAATTGTATTTATTGCCAAAATAAATGATAAAGTAACTAATATTGAAGTTTCGCTTATTACTTGGTGAAACATGATTAAATACTGATATTTAAAATAAAAACACTTGGCCTTAAGTTTCACAAATATATTGAATAAAAATTAACAATTAAATTAGTCAACTAGTTTCGGGTTATGGGCCCATTATCAAGACTCTTTTGCAAAAGAGAGTCATGCTATACGTGCACGTGCAAATTTAACGCTCTCTCGATACTCTCGTTGTACGCAAGTCATTAATCATAGAGGAAACAAAAATGACGTATCGTATGATAGATTGAATCACGGTATTTCAGTGTAGAATTCAGTGGCGGCAGTTAAGTAGAGAATTAACACGTTACAATATATATATATATGTATATATATGTATATGTATATATATATATATATATATATATATATATTTATATATATATATATATATATATATATATATATATATATATATATATATGAAATTAAGTGAACTAGGACATTTATTTGAAACTAATCAAACAAACCTCCTAGCGGAGCTGGTTATAAGAGTTCACGAAACATCGAAATATCAACATCTACCCTAGACGGTAATTGTTCGAAATGTTAATTTGTTTATCACAATCGATGGAAATTGATAGACAGACTGTGCGAGAATTTAATCACAGTTATTTTTCAATAATGTTTTCCTTAAATGTAGTTTAATGTGGTTCTATATTGTCTGGACTATGTGAAAAATCGCAATTGATCATCGTCATATTTTCGTTTTTTAATCATTGATGTTATATCTCGATCATTACATCAATTGCAATTAATATCAAAGATATAGTGAGTTTTTTTACTATTGGAATAAAGTATAAACTTTAAAATAAAACAAACTTGGCTTATGTTTCACTATATAAAAATAATTAGACACTTTATTCAGCAGTAACGAATAGTAGACATGTTTCGAGTTATGAACTCATTATCAACACTGACTACACGAGAGTATTACATCTTATTTTATAAAACAGACAAAAGCAAAGGTGAACCTGAAAATCAATTTGTTCGTTTACGAGGGGTAATTGACTATTATGGGCGGAACTTATTTCGAGAATTTCAAGAAGGTCAAGGCGCTTTCCTTTGTTACCTGAATGAAATGATTCGGTTTTGTTGAAATCCAGGAAATGATTAAATTTTATACAATGTTCGTAGGAGCCAGTGGTATTTTTATTGTGTAAAATTGACTTTCTATGCTCTTCAACACGAATGTTTATATTTCTTCCTGTTTGTCCAATATAGAAAGCAGGACATTCGTCGCAAAATATTTTGTAAACACCACTGTTTTCTCCGGTGTTAGATTTTTCTTTATTCTTGAACAAAAATGACTTCAAGTTTCTTTTATTAGTAAAAATTGTTTTAACGTTATTTTTCGATAGTCTGTTACAAATTTTGCTACTCAAATTCTGCATATAATTCATTGAGAAGTATTTTTGTTCTTCATCAAAAGTTTGCGTGGGGTATATTAAATGCAACAGATACAAAATTATGTGCCGAATTTGAGTAGAGAAATTTGTAACAGGCTATCGAAAAATGACGTTTAAACAATTTGTACAAATAAAAGAAACTTGAAGTCATTCTTGGTCAATAATGAAGAAAAATCTAAAATCGGAGAAAACAGTGGTGTTTACAAAATATTTTGCGACGAATGTCCTGCTTTCTATCTTGGACAAACAGGAAGTAATATAAACATTCGTGTTGAATAACATGAAAAGTCAATTTTACAAAATAAAAATACCACTGGCTTCTCCGAACATTGTATAAAATTTAATCATTTCCTGGATTTCAACAAAACCCAATTGTTACGTTCAAGTGACAAGGGAAAGCGCCTGACCTTCTTGAAATTCTCGAAATAAGTTCCGCCCATAATAGTGAATTACCCCTTGTAAACGAACAAATTGATTTTCAGGTATCACCTTTGCTTTTGTCTGTTTTATAAATTACGATGCAATACTTTCCTGTAGTCAGTCTTGATAATGACTTCATAACTCGAAACATGTCGACTTTTCGCTACTGCTAAATACAGTATCTAAATATTTTTTATATTGTGAAACATAAGCCAAGTGTTTTTATTTTAAAGTTTATACTTTATTCTTTATGATGTTTCACGAAGTGATGTGCTTGAATTCAATCTCAGTTATTTTTACTAATATTCACTTATAGTACATTTTATAAAATCATCAGTGGACAACCGACAGCGTGTATTTACAATATTGTCGGAAGCGAAAAGAATTGAATCAGTGTTAACTAAACCAAAAGTAGTAAAATGATAAATTCGGTATGTATTTATCCTTTCGTCGACGTTTCACAGACAACTAACGATGATTTACGCTTACACATGGGGAAAGTTCGTACACACGGAACGTCAGGTAATTCACTAACCACCACCCAGTTTTTAATTTTAATATAGAATGATGTCACGTAATCAGTATATTAAAACGGGGGCATATCTCTCAGGAATCGTCGTAGCAGGTAATTACTTTTGTGGTGATTTAGTACGAGAGTATGGTGTTTTTTTTAACACTCGCGCTTCGGGGACGCTTGTGCCGATTGTTAACTTGAATTTAGGGAGTTTATCGTGAAAATTGATGGAGGAACTGACCTCCGTTCTGGCTGTTAGAGTAAATGTGGATCTTGATAGCCTCTTTGGGTAGATTTTGAAAGTATTTTAGTAGCCGTTTCTTAGGAAAAAAACTCATCACTAAAGTCGTATTTTTCACGCGACATGCATCGCGTCGATATGCGATTCTAGTGAATTGAATCATATTTTGAAAAATTTCGCTTAGAAAGCGAACCGAATTAAAAAGTAGAAAAAAATTTATTTCCAAAAAAAAAAATTCTCGAAGTGCATCGTGGTTGAGGAAAAAAGTTGAAACCATTGAAAAAACGCACCTCAACATGAACTCAATCCACATTTCAAACCACTATCTTAAAAAATTTCTAATTCTAGAAGTGCATCGCGTACTGATATCGAATCAGATCGAGATGCAATTTGAACGGAATAGTCACCAGCGCGGTTGAGATAAAGAGTTGAACCCAAAAAAGGATTTTAAGTCAACATAAACTCAATGTACGTAACAATTTTCAACCCTCTAACTAAATCTGCAGAAGCTATGGAGTCCGACAATTTTTCAAAAACCATGAAAAAACAAGAAATATGTACGCTTGGTTCTCGGATGAACCGCGTATGAGATTCGAAAAATCTCGACATTTCGGCTCCTTTTGAGAAGCCATCTTCAGGAGAATTAGAAGGGGAATAATTCAGATACGTGGCCTCAATCTGCCTACTCCACGAATCGAATTAGGAGGAATCGGAAACAATACGATTGCATGGTCTCAACCTGCCCACTCCAACGAACCGTACTGTTTCCTGTCAACTCTGAAATCTCAACCTGCCTACTCTTCAGAGTCAACTGACGGGTCGATCGTTGCATGGCCGTATTTATAGGGGACGGTGATTTGAAGGGGGCGGGTACTCGCGCTCATCTGCGTATCTGAATTATTTCCCTTCTAATTATCCTGAAGATGGCTTTGCAAAAGGAGCCGAAACGTTTCGAATTTTTCGAATCTTTTACGCGATTCATTCCGAGAACCAAGATTTTCAAATACTTCCGACCGCAGAAATCTTTCTGAACATATATATACATATATATATATATTTATATATATATATTTATATATATTTATATTTATATATATATATATATATATATTATATATATATATATATATATATATATATATATATATATATATATATATATATATATTATATATATATATATATATATATATTATATATATATATATATATATATATATATATATATATATATATATATATATATATATATATATATATATATATATATATATATATATATATATATATATATATATATATATATATATATATATATATATATATATACATATATATATATATATATATATATATATATATATATATATATATATAAATATATATATATATATATATATATATATATATATATATATATATATCAGACATGAAAATTTTTTCAAAAATCGTGGTCTAGGAGGTCTAAAACGTATAAGAAAAATACTTTCGCACCTGACTGCTTTCCTTTGATACACTGCAATAGTATGTATTTTATAGGATAAAATACTACTAAAAAAATGTGTCATGGGACATTCGGTTGTAATGAAGATAGCAGGCACAATTGCAGAATCTATGATGCTACCTCGAAGCCATAAAATTCCAGTTTCCGTAATAAAATTTGGTGACTAACGCTGTCAAATGCTTCAGCATAATCACAGATGAATAGATATTGCCCAACAAGGAAAACATAGCATCAGTAGTATTTTTTTGGGTGGAAACCCAAATTGTTGTGGATTTTCATTAGTTTCTCTATTATCCTGGATGAAACAGATGGAACTGCTATGTGCCTGTAATTGGATGTAGTAGATCTGTCTCCTTTATGAAGTGAGAGAGTGATTGCAGTCTTTAGAGAATCAGGAAAAATACCAATTTCAAAAAATTCATTAATTAATGAAACCAAAGTATTAACAACAATATCTGGAAGATTCAGAAATACTCTCAAAGACAGACCATCCGTGCCAAAAGAGGACTTATTTTTTATTTTATTTATTGTTAGTAAGAGTTCATGCTTATCGACAGGACTCAAGAAGAAACTGAAAACGACATTGGCAGAGGGAGGCAGGAATGAAAGAGGATCACTGATCTGTGCTAATCCAGCGGTAACTGTATTGCACACGTTGACGAAATAATAATTTAAACCGTTAGGATTGGGTAATTCATCAACTGGAGATACAGACTTATTTCAAAAATCATTTATAATAGACCATGTTTCCTTGGTAGCATTTTTACAGTTCATTATAATTTATATATATATATATATATATATATATATATATATAAATATATATATATATATATATATATATATGAAAAACTTGGTTCACGGAATGAACCGCGTAAAAGATTTGAAAAATCTCGACGTTTCGGCTCCTTTTGCGAAGCCATCTTCAGGAGAATTAGAAGGGAAATAATTCAGACTCGTGGCCTCAATCTGCCTACTCCACGAATCGAATTTAGGAGGAATCGGAAACAATACGATTGCGTGGTCTCAACCTGCCTACTCCACTAACCGTATTGCTTCCTGTCAACTCTGAAGTCTCAATCTGCCTACTCTTCAGAGTCAACTGACGGGCCGATCGTCGCGTGGCCGTATTTATAGGGGCGGGGGGTGGGTACTCCCGCTCTTCAGTGTGCGGGATGCACTCTGGTTGGGCGTTCCACCGCGACCACTGAGATGTGGTTTTCCTGCTGATGGGAGTCTGTGACTGTCATCTCTGGTGTTCAAACAATTTGGACGTTTTTCTATTTCTACAGCTTCACGGATAATTCGGGATTTGAAAGATCGGACGGGAGCAATAGTTCTTGTATTGGGGAAATCGATAATGTGGCCTGTTTGGGTGTGATGTTGGGAAAGGGCGTTGGCGATATCTGAGTGTCTTACCGAAAGTGAATGTTCCTTGGCACGGACCTGAATTCGTCGGTTCGTTTGTCCTATATAGGAACGAGGACAATTGGAACAGGGAATCTCATAAACACCGTGATTTTCGTTAGGAATTTTATCCTTGACGGATCTGACCAGATGGGAGAGTTTTTGTTGAGTGGTGAATATTGTTTTGATGTTTGTGTTTTTGAGAGATCTTGCGATCTTATCTGTTACTCCTTTGATGTAAGGAAGAAATAATTTAGGTGTAGATTCTTGTTCAGTGGGATTGGAAGGTGGTAGAGGTGGGGTGATATTTGTGTGTTTGCGTATGCTCTTGTCGATTTGATATGTGTTGTAACCGTTCCGTAATAATATATGTTTTAGAGTTTTGAGTTCTGATTCACGGTGTTCGTCGTCAGATAGTCGAATGGAACGGTAGATTAGGGTATTAACTACAGAGTTAAGTTGAGTTAAGTTGAGTCAAAAACTCTTTTCACTTCATAGAACTCCTTCAAAGTATTGATATTACCCCAACTGATCTCCTTGTTAGTTTTGATATTGTCTCCTTATTTACAAATATCCCCATTGAAGAAACACTTTCCATCCTAGACGCGAAACATCAAATATCCCCAGACAACCTATCCCTGATCAAACACTGTATGGCCAACACTTATTTCATCTTTCAAGGCAATTTCTTCAGACAAATCAAGGGAGCCCCAATGGGATCCTCTCTCTCCCCCATCATAGCCAACATTTTCATGGAACATTTCGAATCCCAAGCTCTCTCGTCATTCGACCTTAAACCATCATGCTGGCTACGTTATGTAGACGATGTCTTTGCGATCTGGCCCCATGGCGAAGACTCGTTGCTCCACTTCTTGAATCATTTGAATGGCATACATCCAAGTATACAATTCACAATGGAAGTGGAAAACGATGGGTCTCTGCCATTCCTCGATGTCATGATCAAAAAACTTCCATCCCAAGGCTTCTCCTATTCAGTTTATCGTAAACCCACTCATACAAACCGTTATCTGAATGCCCAGTCTCACCACCATCCTTCTCAACTTAACTCTGTAGTTAATACCCTAATCTACCGTTCCATTCGACTATCTGACGACGAACACCGTGAATCAGAACTCAAAACTCTAAAACATATATTATTACGGAACGGTTACAACACATATCAAATCGACAAGAGCATACGCAAACACACAAATATCACCCCACCTCTACCACCTTCCAATCCCACTGAACAAGAATCTACACCTAAATTATTTCTTCCTTACATCAAAGGAGTAACAGATAAGATCGCAAGATCTCTCAAAAACACAAACATCAAAACAATATTCACTACTCAACAAAAACTCTCCCATCTGGTCAGATCCGTCAAGGATAAAATTCCTAACGAAAATCACGGTGTTTATGAGATTCCCTGTTCCAATTGTCCTCGTTCCTATATAGGACAAACGAAACGACGAATTCAGGTCCGTGCCAAGGAACATTCACTTTCGGTAAGACACTCAGATATCGCCAACGCCCTTTCCCAACATCACACCCAAACAGGCCACATTATCGATTTCCCCAATACAAGAACTATTGCTCCCGTCCGATCTTTCAAATCCCGAATTATCCGTGAAGCTGTAGAAATAGAAAAACGTCCAAATTGTTTGAACACCAGAGATGACAGTCACAGACTCCCATTAGCATGGAAACCACTTCTCAGTGGTCGCCATGTAACGCCCAATCAGAGTGCATCCCGCACTGATGAGCGTGAGTACCCACCCCCCTCCCCTATAAATGCGGCCACGCGACGATCGGCCCGTCAGTTGACTCTGAAGAGTAGGCAGATTGAGACTTCAGAGTTGACAGGAAGCAATACGGTTAGTGGAGTAGGCAGGTTGAGACCACGCAATCGTATTGTTTCCGATTCCTCCTAAATTCGATTCGTGGAGTAGGCAGATTGAGGCCACGAGTCTGAATTATTTCCCTTCTAATTCTCCTGAAGATGGCTTCGCAAAAGGAGCCGAAACGTCGAGATTTTTCAAATCTTTTACGCGGTTCATTCCGTGAACCAAGTTTTTCAAATACTTCCGACCGCGGAAATCTTTCTGAACATATATATATATATATATATATATATATATATATATATATATATATATATATATATATATATATATATATATATATATAAATATATATATATATATATATATATATATATATATATATATAAATATATATATATATATATATATATATATATATATATATATATATATATATATATATATATATATATATATATATATCAAAATAATTTGAACCTATTTCGAACATTACGTGGGTAAAGGTTTCTGTGGTTTCCCTTACCATCTAATAATAACAGATTTGAATGTTAATATTGGACTGAATAGCACGTAATAAATGACAAAGAACGGCCACAGTCGAAAAATTTTAGTGAAAAATGATAGTCTTTTTCTATTCAAATTTTTTCAAATCAATAAATGTCAAAGATATTTCAATTTTTTAATAAAATCGAGTTTTTTGTAATTCAACAAGCCAGTTATTGCTGATAATTATGAAGAGTTTATATATATATATATATATATATATATATATATATATATATATATATATATATATATATATATATATATATATAGGATTATTTTGCTCTCCAGAACATGGCTTTCTTGATCAATTGATCGCTAATTGCCTGTTTCATAATTATATTCTTACTTAAGATCAATAATACAAAATAATTATATATATATATTGAGAAATTATGCAAGCAATTACATTATATGGAAAATATTTCAAAGGGTCGGAGTGCAGTCAAGCGGTCAATATGGTCGACATCCTCTTGCGAACAAGCTAATCAATCATCATCTTGATTTTTCTGCAACATCTTAGAAATAAACACAAATATTAGCTATCTTCAACTGAAAATAAATCGAATATAGATATATATATATATATATATATATATATATATATATATATATATATATATATATATATATATATATATATATATATATATATATATATATATATATATATATATATATATATATATATATATATATATATATATATATATATATATATATATATATATATATATATATATATATATATATATATATATATATATATATATATATATATATATATATATATACAGTGCAACCTTAATATAACGTACCTCAATATAACGACTTCCTCGATTTAACAAATTCTTCGTAATCCCCTTGAATTGTCCATAAGAGTCAATATAAAATATACCTTTACATTGCGAACATTCTTTGCGTACAACCTCTCAATAACGAATTTTCAACTATCAAGAAAAAGTATTCATACCTCTAATTAACGAATTTTGCCAACCCAAAACCTTTATATAAAGTTTCCACCAATAATATAACTCTTAATCTTATAATGTGATTCATGTCTCGACATGTTTCGACACGCTTTTGTTTGTACAGTAATCATTGTTGTTTTGATGGAAAGTAATGTAAACACCTCTGCTCGTCACTATTGTTAAAGATTTAAGTTAAAATGGCTCAGAAACGTAAAAGGTGTTCCTTATCGGTCGCAGAAAAGCGAAACATCATTAATTATGTTGACCAAAATCCCATGACGAAAAAATTAGACATAGCTAATAAGTTCGGGATTCCCGCAAGTACATTGGCTACAATTTTAAAATTTAAAGATAAGTTTTCAGAAGAAAGTGGTTTGAATGTAAACAGTAAAAGATTAAAATCATGCGAGTTCAAAGACGTAGAGGAATGTGTGTTAAAGTGGTTAAAACAGTGCCGAGACAAAAAAATCCCAATCGGAGGCCCTATTCTTCAGGAAAAGGCTCAGCGGTTTGCAGTAGAATTGGGACATGAAGGGTTCCGTGCTAGCAACGGGTGGCTTCAAAATTTCAAAAAACGAAACGAGGTTGTTTTTCGAAAAATATGCGGTGAAAGTGGTAGTGTTAATGAACAAGTATGTGATGATTGGAAAGACAAACTGGCAGAGCTGACCACCGGATACGATCCCGAAGACATCTTTAACGCCGATGAAACTGGACTATTCTATAAATGTTTACCTGACAAAACCTTATGATTCAAAAGCGATAAATGTAATGGTGGGAAAAACAGTAAACTTCGCTTAACAGTACTGCTGGGAACAAATTGTACTGGGACTTACAAACTAAACCACTCATCATCGGAAAATATCAAAAACCGCGATGTTTTAAGAATGTCAATAATCTGCCAACAGATTACACGTCCAACCATAAGGCTTGGATGATCAGTGATGCTTTTTGCAATTGGCTTAAAAGTCTGGATAAAGAGATGAAGAAAAAAAACAAGAAAATTCTAATGTTCATCGATAATTGTACTGCACACGGAGAAATTCCTAACCTGAAAAATATAAAAATAAAGTACTTACCTCCAAATACCACTTCAAAACTACAACCACTGGATCAGGGCATCATCCAAAGCTTCAAAATGCATTATAGGAAGGAAGTTGTCAGACGATTTCTTGCTGATGTTGAACGTCAAACACCAACTACAATTGACGTTTTACAAGCCATGTGGATGATCGCCAAAGCTTGGAATTTAGTCACTGAAAAGACCATTGCAAACTGCTTCAAGAAAAGTGGGTTTAAAGTAACATGCGAAGATGAGGAGGACGATTTACCAGTCGCAGAACTTGCTAGGACCTGGCAAAGAGTTCAAGAAGAATTACACCTTCAAGAGACTGACTTCGAAGACTTCGTTACCTTTGATAATGATTTGGCCATCTGTGGAGAACTAACTGATGCTGACATCGTCACATCTGTGTTGCCAGTTACTAATGCAGAAGCGGATGAAGACGAGGAAGAAGAGGGTGAAATTGATGAGCATAACTTCACAATAAAAGATGCTTATAATGCTTTGAATACAATAAAATCTGTGTTTCTCAAAAAGGGAGGTTTGAGTGACGATGTAGTGAAATCCATCACGAAATTAGATTGCGCTTTGGATGTCATAACTCATACCGGTGGTAAACAGACAACTATCAATGACTTTTTTTCTAATCAATGAACAGAATTGAGATTAAGCTACTATATAACCACATTGTTAATTGTTTTAGATTATTAATGTAAGAAAAAAAATTTATTATCTACCCAATTGTTTTTAAATACATAGCAAATACATATAGTAATTTGATAAAAATGTGTTATCATTTATTAGTAGAAGTTGTTCGCTATAACAAGATGAGTACGTAATATTGAGGTGAATAAAACTATTCTTTTACCTCTTTATAACGAATTTTAGACCAATCTAACCTCAACATAACAAACCTCAGTTCAACGAATTACTTGACATTACGAATATTTTCTTGTTTCCCTCCGATTTTTTATATCGAGGTTGCACTGTATATATATATATATATATATATATATATATATATATATATATATATATATATATATTGACTTGAATTGGCATTTACTTGGTGTAGGTTCATATTCATAACTTCATAAGGAAATAAAAAACTAACTTCCCACAGATTGAAATAAGACTATCTTATACAGATATAACAATTCATAACACATAACTACACTCAATTTCACATAAATTAGCCGCTTATCATAGTATGATTCATAGGCTTCTCAAAATTCCTTTGACCGAAGCTAAATTTCAAAAGGAATTGCATATAATTAGAAAAATGGCAGTAAATAATGGTTATTCTCTCAATATGATTGACAGTCTCAGTCAGAGGAAAAAATACAAAATTGCAATTTCAGAAGTTTACCCACTTATATCCGAGAAAAGTACAGTATTTTTCGTAATCCCATACTGTTATTTTGATTTAACGGTATTCAGATGACAATTGAAAAGTCAGTGTTAACGGCCGCCGGCCGTTAAGAAATCACTTGTTCAAATATTTATTTCAAAACATCATTCTGCTTACAATAACAACATTGAAATCTTGGTCCACAGCGAGTTGGGAGAATAAACCTCTGATTTTCATTTCGCATAGGCTAATAATACATCTTCATTAACCACCTTTACATTCTTGCTTTTACGCCACATTTCAAAATTTTCATATTCTTTTTGATATCGCTCTTGAGTTATTTTCGGCAGTTAATCAACACTCGCTGCACTGCACATGATTCTCCCAATATTTCTAAAGGAATTTGATTTTGTTCCTCAATTTCATCAATTTCATCTATGGTCGTCGTTAAAGCGAACTTGAGAACACAAAAAACTGGCGTTGTTTATAAAATTGTCAAACTGTTCCATGACAACAGAGTGCACGACGTTGGGATTTTTATTTAGAATTGCGAGGTACGGGGTTTTTTCTTTCTTCGGAATCAAAATATAATCTTTCAACAGGATTACGAAAAGTTTTTAACGACACACGGCCGATACGCAAATCGGCCGGATTCGGTTAGTTATAATCCTCGGCTGCGCCTCGGATTACCATATCCAACCTCATCCGTTATTTGCTACATATCGGCCTTGTTACGTTAATAACCATAACAGTTTAACATACTTGGGCAAACCTTCCGCAAACCTGAAATTATTTCTTCATAAACAAAATTTCGAAGTTTCATATAAAAACAACAATAGCATTGGAAAATTGATTAAAAACAACAAATCAAAAATTCATACAGATGAACGTACTGCTGTTTATAGACCCAACTGTAACGATTGTGAAAAATTCTATATAGGACGTACAATTAGAAATTTCAAAACTCGAATACACGAACACCAACGTAGCTATATTAAGCAGAAAAGTGACTCTAATTATGCGTGCCATCTTAATCAGGAAAACCATACCTTTAATCACAACTATAAAATATTACAGTTAGAAAATAGTCTCCACAAAACTGACTATTGGGAATCCCTATACATCAATAAATATTAAAATTCCGGAAACCTAGTTAACGATCAGATTGAAGTAAACCCTTCTCCTCTCCTTAATGTGTTCAATATACCTACCAATAACTCGGAATGAACTATTTATGTTATTCAGTTTCGCTAGGAACCCCTCTGTTATGTTCACTTCTTCGTTTAAATAGATTGTTTTGTAACACCATAATTTAGTACGAGATGAACTCAATGTTATGACGAAACGCGTTTACTCAATAGATTTTTATTTCAACCTGTGAAAAGTTAGTTTTTCAGTTCGTTATAAAATTATTATATATATATATATATATATATATATATATATATATATATATATATATATATATATATATAATTTGTTAGAAAAAAAAATATATAGAGAAAACGCGTTTCGACATAACATAGAGTATATCTCGTACTAAATTATTGTGTTAAAAAACAATCTATTTAAACGAAGAAGTGAACATAACAGAGGGGTTCCTAGCGAAACTGAATAACTATATATATATATATATATATATATATATATATATATATATATATATATATATATATATATATATATAGTTATATATATATATTATATATATATATATATATATATATATATATATATATATATATATATATATATATATATATATATATATATATATATATGTCACCGGAAAAAAACAAGAACCGCAAGTTTATAAATTTCCTAGGAAATTTATAAATCTTCGTAGGATTCTAAACCAGAGATATATTGTATTATTTTACGCCCACATTTCCGCAAATTGATAAACTTACCGAACTCACGCGTAAAATAATAAGTGAGCAATAACCAAACGCCATGTGCGATCTGATTGGTTGAATAAGTCACGTGTTCCATCTCCTTACTCTCCACGGCAATTGTTCGCCACGGAGTATAAACAAACCGTTTGCTCGTGTGTTTTTGTGAATTTTTCAATGTTGTAACTGTGAAAAGAGTTTTATTTTGCTAAGGTTACTAAACTAGACCCATAATGAGCGACCCAGAAGCTGTGGACATCCAAAATGGTGAAGATAGTGCGGTAAATGCCAGAAAATTTGTTGACGAAGTGAAATTTACCAGAGCTACTAAAGTTTTATAGTGGCCATGACCAAAATAGTAAGAAGTCGGAATAGACTAAGGAAAAAATTGAAAATGTCCTTAAAATGATAGACTGTCAACATCGACCAATCAGAGAGCAGTGTGGTGTTATTTGCCGTATTTTAAAGAAGCGTAAAATTAAAAGATCTTCTGTGATATGTCGAGCCGTTTATAATCTTACGAATGGATATCCGTTAGTTTATAAATTTACCATGAGGCGTCGTAAATTGATAAATTTGCGAAAATGTGAGCGTAAAATAATACAATTTATCTCTCGTTTAGAATCCATGAAAGTTTATGAATTTCCTAGGAAATTTATAAACTTGCGGATCTTATTATCTTCCGGTGACATATGTCTATATATATATATATATATATATATATATATATATATATATATATATATATATATATATACATATATTTATATATATATATACATATATTTAAATATACGAATACAGTTATGTTTAGTTTACATTATGGAATATTTATTTCTATTGAAATCGCAGAATTTGCATACAGTTAATTTTGTGATAACAAAATAAACAAAATAACAAAACAAAATTGATTAAGTTGGTGAAAGTTGCATTATACTCTATTGCTGTTTAATATTCTATAAATATGTGAGTCAAAAATTAAATCTTAAAATTAGCAACAGCGAAATATATATTCAATATATTGAGTTTAAGTACGTATTCACGATTATTTATGCAAAATAACTTCATTCGATTCATGGAACTTTCGAGATTGAGATATATGTAGGGGAGGGGTGGGCATAGTGGCCACCCTAAGGAACATCTATTATTTTCCACCCCTAAACTTTTTTGAAACATTTTGTAAATCCCTTCTATATCTAGTATGGTTACTTAGACCTGATTCAAAAATAAAAAACAACTAGATTTTTAAACTTATTTGTACAAAATTTTGACTTTACGAACAGCTGTCAAAGTGGCCACTTTAGGCCACTAGGTAGGGCAAAGTGGCCACTGCCTTAATGGATTTAGGTTGTATGGAAAAAATAAAACGCATTTAGTTTCAGAACTCAAAACGATTGTATTAGGGTTTTAAACAAAAATAGGCATTACTGAAAGTATGTGAAACTATGAAATCACTGGTATTTACATAAATCACAAATGAACTCATCGTCCTCCTCTTCGGCTCCTGTGCAGGCTTCGTGAGCCCATTTGAGGCACCCAGAACATCTAATCCAGCCTTCGTTGTCCTTAGTTTTCGAGTCAAAATCACCACAGAATAAACAATCGACGTCGCTGACATTGCCTTCATCATCATCATCATAGAGATCGTCATTCTTCCTCTTAAACAATACGCGTTTTCCATTATTTTAAATTTTGGCCACCCTTTTCTTAGGAGGCTGCTGTTTCTTTTTTATTTCCATATTCCTTATCTTCTTTTTCTTTCTTAATTGCCATGAGAGTGGCCTTATATGGACTGGATGTTAGAACTGTTGCTGTTCCTTTCTACCGCTTAGTTTCTCTTTTGATAATCCTATTGACCTTGGGCACAGAAACAATTTCACGTGGAGTTACAGCAAATGAAGTGGACTTCCTGTTCAGTGGACT
>JARQZK010003055.1:0-105000 GCA_030704885.1 Cynegetis impunctata | reverse complement strand
AATTAGTGATGCCGCCGAGACGAGAGATTCTCGTCTCTCGTCTCGTCTCGACGAGACGAGAGAGATATTTTCTCTCGAAAAAAATTTCGAGACGAGACGAGAGAAAGCCCCTCTCTCGTCGAGAATTTCTCGTTTCTCTCGATCTCTCGAGCAAACATTTTTTACAATTTTACAAATTAAACAGTTAAGCCGTTATTTATGTCATGTTTCCTATAGTTTTTATCAAAGTATGCAAAAATCGTGATAAATATTTAGATAGGTATATCTCTCGTAATATCCTTTGAAAATAAGCAGTGTAAATTGTACTTAGTTTTTACGTTATCCATTTTAAATTAATAGCGGGTAGTTATTAGTAGTATATAGTAATAATATATACAGGGTGTGACTAAGTTTGCACTATTGCTATCTTCGATTGGCAAACTAACAGCCGTATTCACCATCAGCTAACTTTTTATCAGGCTGCTAAATGCGTAAAGGCGACTACACATATAGCTGTCTACTTGACAAGTATGCTTTTTCAAGCTTTTTGTACAATATTATAAATGAAGGTGTGTATGGTGAAACTCGCAAAGACTTCTGCTGTATTTTACCATACACACATTCATGTATAATTGTACAAAAAGCTTGTGTCAGCATACTTGTCAAGTAGACAGCTAGGTGCGTAGCCGCTTTGCGCTCTCAACAGAATCTATTAAAAAGTTAGCGGCAGATGGTGAATATGGCTGTAAAACTTATAGCTTTTTTCTGCTGACTGGTAAAACAGAAAAATAATTAAACATTGCATTTTTGAGTAAATAAAAAAAACATACCGTATATTATTATACATTTGGATTTTACGTAAATTTCAAGACATAAAGGTCTACATAACTTGTTTTGGTTAAATAGTTTTTGAGATATATACCTCAGCTTAAAAAGTTACACATTTGCATCTTTGAGGACCCGAATAGTTTAAGGGTGAGTTCTGGTTGACGCTCGGAGCACTCGGAGCGCGCACTGTTTTCGCTTTTCTGTTATTATTGGAGCTCCAAAAACACTCTAGTATGTTTGGTTTGGCAGTTTAATAACACCGATCGAACTTTATATACTCCGAGGTCCAAAAATACCAGAAAAAAAAATTTTGAATTTGGTTTATTTAGTAAGTCACTGCATACTATATTACTTTGTTTGCTCTCATTTGATTTAACGATTTTTGAACGTTTTGATTTCTTCTCCCCTTTTGATTTATATTTTGAGGTTGAGTTTTGATCACTCGGTTGATCATTTTCGTACATATGTCGATGTCACTTTCTACTTCTTGCACAGGCGTATAGTTTTTATCCTTGTCACTCTCGTCCATTTCAATATCACTATCGCTTTGATCACTTAAATGTTCTCCAAATTTTAAAAAAGTTTGACGTGTTCTTTTCATGTTTAAATTTTTACAAATAACCAATCGCACGCTATATGACACAAATCATAACTAAAAGTTTTAAAGAAAAACGATAATAACCCTAATTCCATTCTCTTTTCTTTAAAAATTATTGTATTGCTTATCTAGATCTCGGACAATAGGTGACAATCCTGATTTATGAGTTTATGGTTAAGTTTACCCCGATTGGGTTTCTCTAGGAATTTACATAAAAACAATGGTTCGTTCCATCATGTTTATAAGAGACAAAATTATGCGGAACTACTAATATTATCTAAATTTTTATATGACGAATACACAAATGTATATTGGTACCTTTTTATGTCCGAAATTCAAATGTTATTTCATAAAAGTTAGTCTAGCAGTCAGGGTCGTCGCAAAAATATTTTTAAGGGAGGAGAAGATACCAATTCCCGACTTGCATTATGGAAATGCCATCTCATATTATGAAAATCCTATATTATTAAAATGCCAACTGGCCAAAAAATAAAGAATGAAAAGTTCCCTCGTTTCTTTTTTTACAAAATTTATTACTATTTTACTAACTTTCCCTGTTAAACTCAAGCCTGGTTGGAAGGGGGGAGGAAAGAGGCGCTTTTTCTCATTTATGATGTATGTTCAGTTTAACGTGAACCTAATGTACAAGGAGAATTCTTTAAAAAAAAAACGTTTCGAAGTTAAATGAAGAAAAAGGGCTTTATTTACAAACCTATAAAAATGCAGGAATTTTAAATATTTATATTTATGCTGAATTATTTTATAATGCATTGATTAAATGGACTAATAAAAGGTATACATATAGAAGTAATTTTCAAAAAAAAATAAAACATAATATTTTTTTAATAAAAAATAATATATAAAAAAGTATACTTCTTTCAGTGATCTTTGATAGTGACCTCACATTCTCCGTCATTCATCATTAGCATGGTGTTTACATTAGGTTAGAAAAAGGACTAGACCTGACGTCACTGAAAGAATTATATATAAGTATATATTCTTAAATGATACAATTAATACACAAATAGGTATTTTTTTCCCCATTTCATTGTTTTATTATATTATTTAGGTACTTACTTTTAATAATCATTTACTTTTGTAACTATGTTACAATATACTAGAATACAATAAATTCTTGTCATTATTAAAAATAATATTTTTTTTACTATTAACTTCAAATATCCATTATTGACCGTTTAACTGTTTAACGTTAAAAGTTACATTTTTCACCCGCATACAAGGAAGAAAAATGGCACTTTTTCTCCCTCCTCCGTTAGGGAAGAAAAGTTTCCCTTTACCTCAATACACATTTATCGTTTTTATTATAAAATTTATTTTTCCTCCCTCTACTGTCCAGGCATTAGATAATATGAGTTATTTATTACCTCCAATTAATTATTATAATTATGTATGTTTACTTGCTTTAGATGTTATAGTTTGCCAGGTATTTCAAATATTGTCGTGACGTACAGGGATAAATCGGAATAAAACTAAATTTTATCGTATAGAAATTTTTTTATGTTGGAAAGGTAGAAAATTATATACATTCCTCTGGAGAGAAGTTAATTTCAGTGTCGTACCCATAAAAAAGGTTTGAAGGGAGCAAGCCCCAATAAAATACATAGGAATTTAATATATTTTTTTAGAAAGTCGAGACGAGACGAGACGAGAGAGGTATTTTTTATCTCAATCATGTTCAACGAACACGTTTCCAGAGGACATTGACTACGTAACGAAAACCTAACCCCTACCCCTGCCTCTGTGACCAAGCGTAGTATTTTGAAGACCCCCCACCCTCCTGAACGGGTAACGTAGTTGGGGGGTCCCTATAGGAGATATTTTTTTCTGTCTTTGATTTCCATTGATTGTGATAAACAACTTAATGTTTCTAACATTTACCGTCCAAGGTATATGGAAGTATTTCGATGTTTTGTGTACTCGTATAACCAGCTCCGCTAGGAGGTTTGTTTAATTAGTTTCAAATAAATGTCCTAGTTTACTTCATTTTATTGCCACAAACGTGTATCGATAACACGAAGAATTCTGTTTTAGACTCTGCTTTGTTTTTTCGATCTGATTTTGATATAGTTTATATTTTTATGTTGATGTCTCAATTCTCACTTCCTGTAAGTAGATAAGAATTTCCACATGAAGTGTTTTCTGTGGTAATCATTGCACAAATCATTACCATTTCTCAACAAATGAATAAGAGGACAAGGTTTAACAAGGAAAATAGTTTGTTTATCAAGTTGAATGACAGTTGCTAGCAAGCTTGATTTCGGTTGGACATATTGAAATTTTTTTTACTCACGGTTACATCTACATTCGAGATTGAAAACAATTTTTATATTGAGTAATATAATGAATAGTAAGAAAACTGAATACATTAAAACACGTTAAAATATGATATTCTACAGTTAAAATCAAAGTAAAATTGATTTCACGCGAATTTTTTTTTATTAAATAAATTCGGTTAAAATTTAAAATTAATTCGGTTTACTATTTAAAGGTGATTTTTCAAATTATAATTCAATCCGTTAAAATCTCACTTCGACGAGATGCATTTCGAGCGGAAAGAGTTTCTTTTTCCATATACATAATGAAATTTCCATGGGTTTCCATCATATCAAATGAACCTGAATTATATGGATTCTGGAATTGTATTCGAAACTATCAAAATTTCAGTAAATTTCCGCAACCGCCGCCATTTTTACGAAGATATTTCTTGTTTTTTTTCGTGGTTTTGAAAATTTGCTCAACTGCACAGCTTATAAATAGAATGAATTACTTTGATTTTTAAAACGCTTTGCTGTTGAAGGGTGGTTCTTTATTACGAGATGCACTTCGCTTTGCTCTGCTATTGAAGTGTGTTTTTTCAAACTATAATTATTCATTTCGTTCGATATAATTCATATATAATATCATTTCATATAAATTATCATGCTTAGGATGTGAAGGGACGCTGTGACGTTATGAAATACCGTCCACTGGCTAAACTAAATTTCAACCGAGATCAGTCAGTAAAGAAGATTTGATGATTTTCTAGCGTCACTTCAAATAGTAGGAGGGATAAAAATTCGTCGAAGCCGGACAACGCTAAACGTGATTTTTTTTTCGATTTGAGAATTGAGTTGATACGACGAGAGAATATATTGTAAAGGTAATAAAGTTTCAGCTTATAGTTTTTTGTTTAATATCGTATGCGCTAGGAAGCGGTAAGTGTTTCTTCTTATTGATTCTTCTTATTGATTAATGCCAGTTTCGATCATATTTGTGAACTTGAAGTTTAATTTCCATTTTTCATTTCAATATTCGTGATGGTCTCCGAAGTTTATATTCTGGAACACTTGAACAATAGATATATAAATATTAATTTTTTTTGACAAACGTCAAAACACCGTGAATATGAAAATATATATACATTTTGACACGAGGCGAAACACCAAAACGATTATATCACGTCGTCAAGGGTATATTCACTTATCTATACTACGTCGTTATGCAAAATTCACGGATTCTATTGGCTTATTCATACATGAGTTATATAATCAGTAATAATATCACAAGAGCATCGAAAATAATCGATTATACTACCGAGTCACGAGACGTATTTTGCGAAACACCACGAGAGCGCAGCTCGAGTGGTGTTTTAAAAAAATACGCCGAGTGACAAGGTCAGTATAATCGATTATTTTCGATTGCTCGAGTGGTATTCGTTACGATTATATAACGAATAAAAAATATCAATTTTATTTGACAAACGTCAAAACACCGTGAATATGAAAATATATATATACATTTTGACACGAGGCGAAACACCAAAACGATTATATCACGTCGTCAAGGGTATATTCACTTATCTATACTACGTCGTTATGCAAAATTCACGGATTCTATTGGCTTATTCATACATGAGTTATATAAGGGGCCTCGGTAGACCAGCGGTGAGCGACTAACGCCTAGTACCGTTTGTTGACCGAGGATGTGGGTTCGATTCCCACCTTGCTCTTGGGTGTTGTATATGTCCGTAATTCAGTGGTTATTAAATAATTTAAAAATGTTGGGTAATGTACACAGATTACAAGCCCATTGGCCGTTCGGAACCGGCGTTAAACTGTAGGTCCCTCGAGTTAAAAAAAAAAAAAATGAGTTATATAATCACGTTAATTACTTTCAGACAAAATTTTCTTAGTTCAAATTTTCTTTTTAACCTTGTTTTTTTTGCACGTTGCGTTGATGAAAGTTTGTGTTGTGTTTTTTTGTTCGAAAAAAAATACTTTCCTTATCTCTTAGTTTTTTATTTGATTCAAAGGAGTTAGTACCGATTGTAGATAAGATAAAAAAGGATAGGAATCTACGCAGCAAACAAATTATTATTGAAAGTTAATTGAACTGAAATTCGATAATAAGAATTTTAGCAAAACCTCAGAAGTTTGTGGAAAACAATTACAACCTCAGAAGTTTGTGGAAAACAATTAAAACCTCAGAAGTTTCTAAAAACATTTCAAATATCTCAGGAGTCCGAATTCAAGACCGTGGAAGTCTGTGGAAAACAATTCAAGACCCCAGGAGCTGGAAAAAACTATTTAAAGACCCCAGAAGTTTTGGAAAGAACCAATACAAGATCTCAGGAGTTTGCAAAACTATTTCAAGACTTCAGGAGTTCCAATTCAAACTAGGATCTTGGAAGTAGACAACTAACAGATCAGTACACTGATAAGAGCTCAAATAAACTTTATTTATTAACTTCATTCATTTTCATTATATTTTTCGTGTAATCTTTCGAACAAATTTTCCTAAATAATTTTAATAGATATTTTAGTTAAGTTTTTTGTATTGTTTCATTGTCTGTATGTGAATAAATCAGGTGAATTGTAACTGAATTTTCCAAACATTTGAACTAGCCGGAGCATATATTTCTAGTAAAATATCTAAAATTTATTTTCATTACTTCATAAGGGGAATTCACGTTACAACGTATATAAGCAAATGAATTGCTTCAACAATGGATAACTCAACTTCTTTGATCGATTTTTCATTATAATAAAATAATCAAAATTAAATATAAAAAAATAATAAATTGATAACGCGTAATTCTTCCTCGTGCTCTTTTAACAGCTTGCATTCGTCAAGGTAAGCTTGCTAGTAAATTATTTATAATCTGCAGAGGAATATTCTCTCATTTTGCGAGAACTATTATAAGTTCCAAACCTTGAATATTTGGACCGATTTTTTCAGAACATCCCAAAGATGCTCAATTGGGTTTAAGTCGGCACTTCGTAGAGAAAAGTCTAATTTATGGATGTGTATTTTTCCACCTACAATTTATTTTGTGAAGAATTCACTCTAAATTAAAGTCGAACAAAAACTGAAGAGACTTCTTTGAAAATTTTCATCTGTTGTAAAGAGATTGAAAATTAAAAGAGTTATTACCCCGAGGCGAAGCTAAAGGAGTTATAGTCTCACGACAAAAAGTTGGGATCTGGTCCGATGTTAAAAATTCCAACGGATATCGATAAAACACATATGATTTCATAAGGGAATATTTTTGCAATTTTTCCCCATGAAGAAGAATAAAAATATATAGCGTTTTTTAAAAAGGCATTACGACATGCACATGCGACGAGGGATTTTATCATTCCTAGTGCTACGCAGTTGAATGTCCGGATTTTTTTGAAGCAAAATTTCAAGTGCGTATATATATATATATATAATATATATATATATATATATATATATATATATATATATATATATATATATATATATATATATATTATATATATATATATATATATATATATATATATATATATTATATATATATATATATATATATATATATATATATATATATATATATATATATATATATATATATATATATATATATATATATATATAGTCTGTCCAGTCTAAGTTGGCGTGTACGTCACAGTCATGCGCAAATAACGACGCAAGGCTGCCTACCCAAATAAATAAAATTCGAAATGGTCAAAATTCATATCTGTCGTAAGTAATTTTCTGAAAAAGTAGTTATATGGTGATAGTGACCGGATCATCCATTTAGACAAATATTCTGTTCTTAACATATCAAATCGTATGTATCTCTCAAGAAAAACTAACAAATAAGTTGAATGTTTGTTAAGTTGTCATTCAATTGAAAAATTTGCAATGTTGTCGGACCCTCTCGACCAACGCGCCGGTAATCGGCATTTCACGTTTGACAGTCGCCGAGTAACCTAGAAGATGTCAAACAACCAAGATATCTCATTTTGTTGAAAATTGGGTTAGCTATTCAGATTTAAGATTATTTATTACGTCTGGCAACAGTGTTCACGATCGACGTCATATACAATTGGTGACGTACACGCCAACGGTCGCTGGACAGACATATATATATATATATATATATATATATATATATATATAATATATATATATATATATATATATATATATATTATATATATATATATATATTATATATATATATATATATATTATATATATATATATATATATATATGAATATCTAATTAATTTTCTGTTAATAAATATATATATATATATATATATATATATATATATATTTATTAACAGAAAATTAATTAGATATTCATTTCGATCTCTGATTTTCAAAATATAGGTACATAGATATACAAAGAGACAGATAGTTATTTGTAAAACTTATGATAAATTTTCCATTTCAAATTGTACGCAACCTATAATAAATAACCAATTTTCATTTCGATATGAAATTCCCAAGAATATTTTTATACTGGAAACAAGAATATATTGAATTTATCCGTCTCTGAAACTGAACATGCCATCCGCCAAGAAAGGATCACCTTTCTAAACATATACTCTTATGCAATTACGGTTGACGCACACGTGAATGTTACTGTTACTATTACACAATTTTAAACTTTCATTCGTTCAAAATTTGGAGTGTAACGTGCGAAATGAAATTCCTTTCGCTACTGTTTTCGATGCTTATTATCAATATAATTCTACGAATAGATAGTAGGTTATTGGTAGGACGTATAATCAATTTGTTACTTTAAAATCAAAATGAATCTATAGCAAATAAGCATTTTAAACTCCAATATGAAATTTCCAAGAATATTTCTATATATAAGATATATGAGGCGTTTAGTGCAAAAGTGGCCCAAGTCAAAAATAATTATTATGGAGAAACAAGCAAAAGAAAATTATGAAGATTTTTGAGAATTAATCAAGAAATTATTAAAGACGATGTTAAGAGTTCCTTAACTTATTTGAATTCAGGTAAATGTTAGGATGTTATACTAATTATTTGGACCATTTTTGTTGAAAAATAAGATTTTGAATGTGGCTTGGGCCACTTTTGCATAACTTCTTTTTTGTTGAATTTGGATTAAAAATTGATTTTGATGCAAAATAATTTACGTAAAATGTTTTTATTCATTTTCTTCCACGCCGTGACCTTCAAAAACATCTTGGTCTTCTTCATTACGTTCATTGTGGACCAGTTGACGATAAAATTCATGGTATACTGGTGGAATATAGTCAAGCAGGGAAAGTAGTTTTGTCATTTCCTGGAGAGTTTGCTTGCCCCATTTTTTCACATTAACTTTGTTAAATAAAACATCTTCGTTATTCGAATACTTATACTGGACAATTCCAGGTTTTTCTTTATCATACCGAAGCCACTGTATACGTAGCCACTGTACATTTTCATCAGATTCTCTTTTTTTGCGATGTTTTAATGCTTTCTCTAGTTCTGTTGTTGAGAAAAAGTCGCTGGATGTCATAACAACTACTCTGAATGGATTTTTTTCTTGGTTTCAAGAACCACCTGCACCCAATCATTGGGAACATAAATATTTTCATAGTGCTTTTTGTTTTTTTCAACTAGACCAAAGTCTTGATCGTTTCGAAGGTAAGAGTGTCCCGATACTAAAGATTTATGTTCAATTTTGTCCAACTTTGTGGTCGCAGGATGAGGTAATGTGAGCAAAAGGGCCGCCATTTTGAAATTTATATTTTGACCACAGCACTGATCGCTGTACATTATTAACTCTCTTGTGGTGACAAAGTTTTTTATGTTGTGTGCAATACAAGAACCAATTTCTTGGGGACCTCGGGATGCTATACTCTCGTCCCACAGGTACATGTGTACCTTGCTAGTTTGATGACCATGAATCCCGAAATAAAACGTCTACAGTTGTCTTTTGTAGTACGCAACTCTTGTTGAAATGATGGCATATTATTGCACCTTTTAAAAATAAACTTCAATTTAAAGGACAAAAAATATGCCATGAAAGTCGCAATTGAATGCAAAAGCGGCCCAGAAGTGGGTTGGGTCAGTCTTGCTTTCGAAAATATTAACTTACTATGAGCACAAAAGTGAATTCATGTGGTATCTTGTGGTGAATGGTCGAAATAGGCTTAGGCCGGTATAGCACGATTGAAACTTGATTTATTTGTAGGCCATTTTTGCTCTTAACTCAATTTTCAACACATTGTGGCTTGAGCCACTTTTGCTCTAAACGCCTCATATTAAGTATTGTTTTTGAATTGAATTGACATTTACTTGCTGAAATTTCATATTCACGACTTTATAAAGAAATAAAAACTTATTTTTCACAGGTTGAAATAAAATCTATTGAGTAAACGCGTTTCATCATAACATTAACTTCATATCGTACTTAATTATGGTATTACAAAAACAATCCTAGAGGGGTTCCTAGAGAAACTAAAAATAATTATATTCAATCAAAGTTGTCAGTAGGTCTGTTGAACAGATTAAGGAGAGGAGATAGGGTTTACTTCAATCTGGTCATTAATTAGGTTTCCGGAATTTTTATATTTATTGATGTATAGGGATAGGAAATCCCTACAGTTGATTTTGTGGATACTATTTTCTAACTGTAATATATTATAATTGTGGTTAAAGATATGGTTTTCTTGAATAAGATGGCAGGCATAATTAGAGTCAGTTTTCAGCTTAATATAGCTACGTTGGTGTTCGTGTATTCGAGTTTTGAAATTTCTAATTGTACGTCCTATATAGAATTTTTCACAATCGTTACAGTTGAGTCTATGAACACCAGTACGTTCAGCTCTATGAAATTTAGATTTGTTGGTTTTAATGAATTTTTCAATGCTATTGTAGATTTTATATGAAACTTTATAAAATTTTGTTTATGAAGAAACAATTTCAGGTTTTCGGAAGGTTTGCCCAAGTATGTTAAACTGTTAAATACTGTACACTTCACGGATATAAGTTTTAAATTCTCATATTGAATTTATTCGTATTTCAAACTAAACATACTCCCTCATGTAAGTGTTATTGATAATGTAACACATTTCTAGGCCTAGTTTTAATTCGCCAATTGCCTGGAGTGTATCGTTCCAATAAATATGAGATATTTTCAACTTTCTTGACATTTGTCTCTTGTCAAGCCTTATACGTTAATTTGCAAGATATGAACGATTCGTCCATCATCTTTTCGCTGGTCGAGTATTATAATGTTCTATGAGCAATTTTTACTTTTCGCCGAAAATGACGATTGAAAAAATTGGTTCTTGTATTTTGACCGTAAAATGAAACAAGTATAATATATTGTATTTTTTATATTTGTTAGGAGCAAATAAAATCAAATAGGTTGTAAGTTTACTTTCTTAAAGGGTATCTTACCTTGAAAATCCATTTTGAAAAAAATTAAACTTGCTGTTAGAACAAAAAAACTTTAATCACAAGTCATAAATTTCGAAAAATAAACTATTATGTTCTAATTGAAACGAATTTTAATGTTCTATTAAAAGGAATAACTAATTTTAATATTAACTATTCAACAAAAACCGCCAAATATATTATAGTTTTACATACATTCTCTTATATTTTCTGGCGGAGATACACTATTTTTTGTTTAAATAGTTCTACGTGACTTAGAAGGCTGAGGATTACTCATATCTTTGACTTTTGTGTCCCTTTTCTTTTGTTTGGATAGTGAAGAAGCAAAAACTTTCCCATCATTGAATTGTGTAAAGAACGTGGAAATAAACTGCGTATCAACAAGAGGCATAAATTTAAAGAGTTTTTTAAGATGCACAACCTTGTCGAATGGCAATAAGCATTCTTTAGAATCACTGCATGCCTTTACATGTAGTCGAGAAGCTGTGACTTTTCGTACAGATAGCTGTTTACTTAAGACAGAAATTTCGGTGAAAGAACCAGTGTGGTGAAGTTTATATTGAAGGTGATATATAAGAGTAGAATCGTATCTCAACTGTTTTACTGAAGAAAAAGGCACGCCTTTAAAATGTAGAGTTTCAGCTGCTTTCTGATAATCTTGAAATTCAGATACTTTCATATAAAATACTTTGAATGGATTTTTCCTGTTCACCGTTGGTAACAATCTTAAATGGCCTGAAGGGCTAAATATTTCCAGATTTCCAAGTTTTCGTTCAATTTGGCTGTGAACATCATCTATCTCCTGAATAGAACTATGGCCGAGTTCACAAAATTTTTGAGTTATAAATTCAATATTCGGATGCTCCTGGAAAAACTCTAGTAATGCCATGGACATTATTTTGAAGTCCGGTTTTGTGGAACACATGAGTCAGACCACACACTGAAAGAAATTTCTGGTAAATTCAACAAAAAAATTGCAAATACAACAGAAATTTCTGTTCCCACAGTGACTGCAGTGCAGTCTGTTAGATCAACGATTCACTTTCTGCTAAATTCAATTTGTTAAAGTAACAAGAATTTGTTGAAATTAAAAAACGGGTTCTACTACTATTGCAATCACGAATTGTTGAAGTTGCAACTTTAAATTGCAATTTCAACATTTTTAACTACATAATTTATCGTCTCATTCTGTTCTTTTAACAAACTGAATAGTATTGGATGTACCAAACATGCTGCTGTTACAACAGTATGGCCTGTTGGGAATAACACTTCGATGAGAGTTTAGTCTGCTATTCCAGCAGATTGATATGATTAATTGTATTCGTATTCTGTTAATTCTGCAGAATGTCTCGCAAATGAAAATATATAAGTCTGTTGAATCTACCAAATTTCATGCTCTTTGTACAAGATGGTTTGTGAAATTCACAGCATCTATTGTCATTGATGCAGGACATTACCGTTAATACAACAAGATATATTTCATTCATAGTATTTATATTGCTTCATACAAATTACTACACACACATATATATATATATATATATATATATATATATATATATATATATATATATATATATATATATATATATGCTTATGTAGTAATGTGAATAGAGCAATATGAAATGCAATGAAATAAATATATCTCGATGATATTCATAATAAGTCATCTCCAGGAATATGAACCAATGCTACAGAGCATCTTGCAGCTATGATATACTTTGTTGTACCAGGACAATAACACAGATATTCTTCTACCAGTTGAAACAAATTTCATCTATGACTTAATTTAAAATATTCAAAACTGAGGAAATTAAACTATTTATTGTATCTTCTTGTTCTTCATTCATTTATAAATCATACTAACAACTTTATTATTCGAAATACGATGTTTGGAAAATAGGAAATAAAAGTATGTATGTGAATGTATAAAATATAATTGATTTATCAAAAAGTAACAGAATGAACATAACATCCCAATATCGCACACGTTTTCAATACAAACTTTTACAGATATGTCTGAGTAGGTTTTACATATATTTACCTATGTATATATATATCCATGTGACATTTTTCTTGATTTTCAAGCAATAACAGGCACTATCGCTTGAAGAAATGAGCCGTTAGAAACTGATTGACGCTTCTTTAGGTGTTCTGTTCAAGAAATTAATGGCCATTTTATCTGAAGTTGTAATACGTAAAGAAGCGTCAAACTTTCGCTAATATATTATTTGTTCAATTTATGGAGCATTTTATTGCTAAAGAAATTCCAAGAAATATACATATCAAATATTCCATATCAAGAAATTTATCAAAAAATATATTTATATGTTTATATAGGTACATAAAATAATCTGGAGTAATCCATCTTAACAGATAACTCTTTTCTAAACTACTAATGTAAAGTTATCGCAATTATCACAGGTACATGTTTTCAGGAACGTAATTTAGTGAATAGATACAAAAAAAATAGTTATGATCATTTACTCAAGCATAACTAAAATAAAAAAAAATTATTATAGTAGGCCTTGCCTTCATAACTTTTATCAAGAATATTCCCAAGTTCTTCTTCGTTTGAATTCACACTCACAACATAAGTCTCTTGAATCAAAAGCAGAAATTTTTGATGGTCCCTCAACTGCTTCATTAGCATTAAAATCGATGAAATGGTGCTGTTCGCCTTCAATCCTCAGATTGGATAAAAAGCTGTCTGACTCAGTAGACTCCTGGAAAAAAAAATTACATTGTGACACGACATTTTATTCGGAAGACTAAAATTTTCAGAACATATCGATAATTTACTATGAAATACTAAAGAATTTTATACAAACAAATTGACACATTCAAATAATGTTATTTGAAAATAAAAAAATCATAAAATTGAAGAAAACTGTCTATAAAGTATGAATCCTAAAAAATCTGCATTTTCTTTGTGAACAATGGAAATAAGGAAAATAATTTGTTGAGACCAAGAACACTTCCATGATACCTCCTTAGTATTGCTTTATCATGAAGGAATGATTCGTCAAATATATTTTTTCATTTTTAATTATTTGGTTTTCATTTATTACAATAGTCACGTGTAAACGTAGATCAAATTTGAATTTGAATAAGTATAAGAAAGGGTGTTTCAATTCCTCTAATTCCTATTACTATATTAATAATTCAAGTGCAAAAATGAATCGAAGTGGCATACCTTTTCGGAATTTGGCCCTAAAGATCTAACTGGAGGAAGAATTTGAAGGATTCATCTCCAATTGTTTTGATTGGCAAGAAATATCGTCCGGTCCCCTGCTAATGGAATGTGGTCTTTCAAAACGTCGTTTTGCATCATTACTAATGCTTTTGATGTGACTCCATTTTCTGCACGAAAAATACAACATCAGTGATTTTTGTCTTAATAACAAAATACACATTTGCTGGATAATATTCAGAATTTTGATTACAAGTTTATCAGAACACTTACCTCTGAAAATCTCGACATAGTTTGTCAAACCCCAAGCTTTGAGAAAATCTTCTGTATCTGTATCGGCCATTGTTACGTACTCACTCAACTCAAAACGAACATGAATGTTTTAATACAGCCTCCGAGTTATTAGTTAAGGTTGAGAAAAGACGCGAACTGATATGCCCATGCGCTATAATAGCAGCGTGACCGTGAAAATAACAGATTCGTTCTGTACAATTTACAGAATAGTTGTTGTAGTAACAGAATTCATAATTTGACTGAATATTCTGCACGCTGTACAATTTGTTTTGTTAAATCTGCATGATTGTCTGCAATGTTTACCATCATAAAATGTTGAAAGAGCAGAATGAACTTCTAGGAAATCTGCAGCTCATCCTGCAAGTATTACAGATTCAAATCGTTATTATAGTTAGTTACGTTACCAGAACTAGTTCCATAAAATCTGCATTATTCAGTTATTTCAGCAGTTGAGATTCGTTATGTCAGCAGAATGATCTGTTGGATTTTAGCAGAACTAATCTGTTGAATGTTATTGCTATTCGAGCAGCTGAATTGCTATCGGTGCAGTATTCCCCCTAGCAAAATGAGACTTGAAGATTTGACAAACTGATTTGTTGCATATACCTAATACTTTCGCTGAATTCACAGCAGTTCCGCTATTTCAGCAATAATACCTCCAGCAAATAGAACTGCTAAATATTTTTTTTCCGTGCAATACAATTTTTTCAATTGAAGGAAGATCTATTAGTACCTTTTCTAGAATACATGCCAATGCAGATGCAATATCATTCCCTTTACGTCCATGAGTACCCTCACACCATATCGCACAGTAAGCACGCTTATTAATGTTGCAGTGAGCAGTTAGGTTAGAAGTGTTTAGTTTTTTTGAATAGAAGAAGCATGAGATGTTAGCTTTTGGTAAAGCAACCACATTTTTCATGTCAAAGCAAATAATAGCAGTCTCCCTGTCATTATTTTCCCGATCGTGGTTCCGTTCTGACATAGTTTCTTCATTAGAAATGCGGTGTTTTTCAAAAGGTGCTTTCTCATCTTCAGTGAGATCTGAGATTTTCATTCGATATTCCAAATTACAAATTACAAAACTAATGCCCGAAACGAGAATATAAGCAATACAACATACCTCGAATATATCAATTTCATAGAATAGTTTAAAACACTTAATGAATAAATAACAACGAAAGTTTCACCAAATTTCAAGAGAAGTAAACACACGTGATGAAATTTATCAACATGTAAGTTATAATGTTCTAACAGCAGAAAATTCGCGCTCCTATTGGTTAACGCTGATAGAACATCATAACTCTAGGCAATTTTTAAAATTTACAGTTAGAACAATATAATATTGCGTTTAAATCCTTATACGTGTATAAAAGTCAGCAGGAGTCTTATTTGATAGAACAATATGCCACCGGGAAGTTTAAATCTGCCTTTAACTCGTTTCGCGCCAAAAGTGCTGATAGAACATTATAATACTCGACCAACGTTTTGTCTGTTTCTTGTTTCTCTTTTCAGTTTTAAATTCTAAGTTTTAATTCTAATTCTATAATTGTAAGTACAATGTTGTACTCTGTCATATATATCATGGTCTCTGACATTTGTACTTTCAAATTGCTGTTGCTATAATGCCATACGATAAATAAATAAACCTACTTGAAATTTCCTTCCTAATATCAAATATGTTTTCAACGTTTGTTTCGAACAAGGAAATAGCAAAAGGGTAGCGAGATAGTGTTACCAATCAAAATTCAAATTCATTAAACCTCTAATTTGGGCATAACATACCGTTTCATCCCTGTTTGTCTAATAACAACTCCCACGTTAGGCCCTCAATTTCTTACACATAAGGAATAGCTGGAAAGTAATGTTTATCTTGAGAGGCATTGGGTTTCTCGCCGACATAAATCTAAGTGGGCCAAGGGGGTTGCATCTAACATCACCACCCCTCGGATTCCCCCGAACCCCCTTTCCTAGCGAAAGGGTCATTGTAAACTGATGAGGGTGTAAATAAAACCGTCCCCCGCCTCCCCCTTTTTACAGCGGTGGTGTTCGTCTTAACTAACCCTTTACGTTCTACTAAAGTCCTTTCATTTAATCGAAGATGCCGGCCAAGAAACCCTTGATTAAATTTACTGTTAGGGGTCGGGTTGGCAACAATGAATATGGTGAGTAGAGATCATCGGGTTATTATAGCTTCTTATCTCTGAACTTGCGTCTATCTGGAGAGATAGACGAAGGCTCGGTTTACGATCTCATTGGAGTGCTGCTAAACACGAATTTGCAGTTCAGATATATCATTTTTAGTCGAATTTTTCCAGAAATTGAAAGACTATTGTACTGTATCGAAAGTCAAAAGTGAGGTTCGGAAGGGGATTTTATATCCATGGTGGCCCTTCGAAATGTTCATGATTTCTGAGGTATTTATACTGTGACTTTCAAAAGGTTTGCACCATATTGAAAATTTTTTCATTTTCCATTAGTGAAAAAATTTTATTCTTTATAAAAATTGGTGCATTGCAGAGAACTTTTTTTCAGATGTCAATATTTTAAATTTGTTAACAGTAAACAGGGTGGACAAATTTCGATGTTTGTCTCAATGGTTAAATGGTGAAATCCAAAATTTGCTATCGTCTTTTGTTTTCGAAATATAAACAAGAGTTGGATTTTCGACTTTTACACAATGGTGAATATCATGGTTTGTGAAGTTACGAGATAATAACTCTTACATTCTCTAGACACTTTTTTCTGTATACCAGAGGCTTCGAGAAAATATGAAAGAAATGTACCATTTCGAGTTATGGCCTTGATGAAGATGTATATTTTTTATATGGGAATCATAATTGACTGTGCTGGAACAAATATTTTTCCCCTTTCTAACGATGTATCAATAATGTTGGGCTACTTTTGAAGTCTTAAATAGCGAAAATAATATTTTACTACGTTAGAAAACTACGAGAAATATGATAGGTTAGAACGCTTTGAAAGCGAATATATACCTATATATAAATATATATATATATATATATATATATATATATATATATATATATATATATATATATATATATATATATATATATATATATATATATATATATATATATATATATATATATATATATATATATATATATATATATATATATATATATATATATATATATATATATATATATATATATATATATATATATATATATATATATATATATATATATATATATATATATATATATATATATATATATATATATATATATATATATATATATATATATTTATTTGAATTGTTATGCCTGTGAACTATTCTTAACTTTTTGATAATTATTAGAAAGTTCACGTTTCGCCACGATATTCGTGGCTTTTTCAAAACTTCTGGAAATATTGAAATTTCTTTGACATTTATTGATTTCAAAAATTTGAATAGTTAAAAAGGACTACCATTTGAATGTGGAACAAGAGCACGGGCAACAAGCAGTGATTATTTTGAAAAATGTTTGTTCACTCAACAAGAAGATTACCAATCTGAAGTCGAGAAGAATTTTTTTACTGCGTTGCAAGCATGAAAATCAATGTTCAACATTCTTAAAGCTCAAAATTTCAAACATTGTTCTAAATTGTAAGATAAATAGTACATTATTCTTTGACTTTTCAAAATCAAAATAATTTGAACCTATTTAGAACATTACGTGGGTAAAGGTTTCTATGGTTTTTTCTTACCAACTAATAATAACAGATTTGAATGTTAATATTGGAATGAATAGCACGTAATAAATAACAGAGAGAATGGCCACAGCTGAAAAAATTTGATGAAACATGGTAGCCTTTTTTAACTATTCAAATTTATATATTTCGAAAGTTTTGAAAAAGCCACGAATGTCGTGGCGAAACGTAAACTTTTTAATAAAATCGAGTTTTTTTGAGATTCACCAAGCCTGTTATTGCTAATAATTTTTGAAAAGTTTATATATATATATATATATATATATTTATATATATTATTATACCTATATATATATATATATACTTATATATATTATTATAACCTATATATATATATATTTATATATAGATATAGATATAATATATAATATATATATATATATATATATCTCTATATATATATATATATATATATATATATATATTAGAATTGTTTTTTCGTAAAAACAATTTTTTTTTAAAAGGTACCTTGCAAAACTATGAACAATAATAATACATATCAGCATATTTTTATTCACGAAGTGCTCTTAATATTTTTGAATTTTACTGTTTTGTGGTTAATAAACGTAAATATTTTGTTTGTATTGGGTCTAATTCATAAGTTCAAATTAAATATCATATTCAACAGAATATTTTTGATGTTATTTTACAATAAGTGAATTACCTTTGAATAATGGTATGTAAGCTATGCATATTATATAAAAATGAAGCAAGTAAGAAGTAATTTTTTTTAAGTATTTTATTTTGTCTGAACGATAAATATGATTTTCTCCAAATTTAAAAATATCAATATATATATATATATTATATATGTTAATTTTCAGGTTCTCGCGGAGATAATCTGGTTGAAGCCCATACGCGGATAAAAACCCAGGAAACCAGACAACCATATATATGTATGTATATATATATATATATATATATATATATATATATATATATATATATATATATATATATATATATATATATATATATATATATATATATATATATATATATGTATATATATTCATTCATAATTACTATGAACACAAACATTCGGAAAATCCTTCGATGGATAATAATCGAGAAACGATTATATTTGGATGGCCCTCGTATCCTTGAAGAATATCGCATTTCACATACTGCGAGTGATATGTATATTAAATTAACATAAAAGTATCACAAATCACGTAACATTTTCCACTTTTTCTCGAAAGATATGTCCTGGATGTACATCCATCACGATAAAACGATATGTCGACCCTACCCTGGTTTGGCCGCGGGTTACTTCACCCCAGGTGAAGAACCATTTGAGCACGCTCTTTTATGTAACAGATAAGTCCGATGAATATTTGAAACGCAATCTGACCATTAATATAGCTCAGTGTAATGAATCATATGTTAAGTATGACATATTTAAAAATATATGAATGGTCGATGTTTCTAGCATTGTTGCGAAAACTGTGGAAGAAATTACTGTATTTCCGCTCTTGAATTTGAATAGATTTCTGAAGAATTATATATACCGTTTTCCCTTGAGAAGAGTATGAAGTTTAAATGAAAAAACAGATTTTAAGAAGGGTGCATTTTATTTTTTTATTTCGAGTTGACCATTTTATTGATGAAACTGACTGTTATATTAAACATTTATTATTAAAAAACGTTTTGCTTTTATTTCCAATGCCAACTAACTTTAGTATTACAATTTCATTAAACTTGTACTAAGGAATATCTGTTAGCAGGATTTAAGACAATATTTTTTTGCCTTGGAAAACATGCGAAATTTTTATAAGGGTAACAAAATGAAGATAATTAATTAAACTTCTCGTTAAAGTGAAATGCAGAATCGTATTACCACCACTAAGAAAAGATTTGAGAAAGATATCAGTAGGTGAGGGTGGTTTTCTTCCTTTTACAGTTTCTTTAGGGGTTCTTCGATTACCGAAAGGAGAGTAATTATTTTAAATGCATTTTTGTCAAACTTCACTCCATTTTTTTTTCACTCAATTCTGTACAGATTATAAAAATGTGTTTTTTTGTGTGAAATTTCAAATCTTCTCACGGGCAAACGGTACATTTTGGTTTATAAATAAATTATGTTCAAACGACTCATTTTGACCTCTACTACACAGTACACGTATTAGCTCTGTGTCCTAACAATTTTGGGACAGCCTATATATATATATATATATATATATATATATATATATATATATATATATATATATATATATATATATATATATATATATGTATATATATATATATATATATATATATACCAAAAGGTAAGTCTACTGGGGTTGCAGCAATGAAAAGTAATATACTCTTTTTCCTTAAAATCAAGCTTTCGAGATGTTTATTTTATCTCTTCATCAGGAGCACTGAAAACACGACAATGTAAATAACTCGGAAACAAAAAACTTTTTAAATACTTACAGGAAACGAGATTTCAACAAAATTTGTTTTAACAATTAACATGGAGTCCAGACATCAACATGAATACAAACATACATTAAAATTGGAAAGAATTAATAAATAAAATAATAAACGGAGATCGACGACTCTGCTTGAAACAAGTTTGGGATGTCAATATGATTTGACATTTGTCAAACTGCATTCATAGAATTATGTGTATTTCTTTAGTCCGTGTTGTTCATTCGGCAGTGACGTCATCTGTTCCAGGTCAACACGCGTTAGTTCCCTTTAAAATTTGAACACCTGATTCTTTTTTATCCTTTCTTTTCCCTGTCAATCTCTAATAAGTTAGAATATATCGCGCTGAGCTTGTCAACGTCCCTTCTCGAGTTCATAGAGTTTCGATGCTGGGAGATGTGTACCATCTCAAGAAACTTCCTCACTTTTAGTGCTCCTGATGAAGAGATAAAATAAACATCTCGAAAGCTTGAGTTTAAGGAAAAAGAGTAAATTACTTTTCATTGCTGCAACCCCAGTAGACTTACCTCCTTTTGGTGTATACTAATCAGCAAAGACTACCCTCTCCTATATATATATATATATATATATATATATATATATATATATATATATATATATATATATATATATATATATATATATATATATATATTTTACTATTTATATATATATATATATATATATATATATATATATATATATATATATATATATATATATATATATATATATATATATATATATATTTATTCGAATTGTTGTTGCCTGTGAACTATTTGTAATCTCTTGATAATTATTAGCAATAACAGGCTTGTTGAATCTTAAAAAAAACGATTATATTAAAAAATTGACGTTTCGCCACGATATTCGTGGCGAAACGTCAACTTTTTAATAAAATCGAGTTTTTTAAGATTCAACAAGCCTGTTATTGCTAATAATTATCAAGACATTATATATTTATATATATATATATATATATATATATATATATATATATATATATCTACATATATATATATATATATATATATTTATATATATATATATATATATTTATATATATATATATATATATAAACTGTGCTTCCACGATAAAAGAAACAAATACATTAAAAAATTAGGTTTCTATTTCATGTTAAAATCCTCGGACAGGTCGATTTAGTATTTTTATTTGGGGCATTTTTCGCAATAAAAATTTTGTATACAGGGTGTCTCATTCAAGAGCTATGGCTTTGTTATTAGTTTTTTTAAAGGTAATACCCTGTATATTATTTCACTTTACAATTCTACGATAAATTCTTATCACTTTTTGTGAACATACCATATGCCTCAACTCGATGGATTGCCAGAAACGGAGATAGTGGGTAATGAGAGTTACGATATGAAAACACACAAATGTAATTACTAATTTAATTTTTACATATGTTCAATCTGTTGTCCGTTTACTTCGAGACATTTTTGAAGTCGATTCAATGTTTCCCGTTGCACATTTTCAATTACTTCTGGACTGATAAGTCTTATTTCCTGCCTGATTCTCTCTTTTAGATCATCAATATTATTTGGTCTATTCAAATAAACTTTAGACTTCAAATAACCCCATAAGAAAAAATCCAATGGGGTTATGTCCGGTGATCTTGGCGGCCACTCAATCGGACCTCTCCGTCCTATCCATCTGTTGGGAAAAGTTGCATCAAGAAATTGTCGAACAGCGATTGAATAGTGAGGAGGAGCCCCATCTTGTTGAAACCATATCTCGTTATTAGGTATGTCAGGATCTTGTGGGTTAGGAAACAAAACAGCTAAAGCCGGAATGAGTTCGAACTGGAGAAAGTTCAAGTAGTCCTCTCCGTTTAGTGTTCCTTCAAAAAAATAGGGACCAACTATACGATTTCGAACAATCGCTGCCCATGTATTAATTTTTTGAGGCCGCTGTGTGTGGCATTCTTGCATCCAATGAGGATTCTCGGTCGCCCAATACCTACAGTTTTGTCTGTTTGACGTGGCCATTTAAAGTAAAGGTGGCTTCATCAGAAAAAATTATGTTTGTAATGAAAATTTAGATGTTGATTATGACTTTCAAGAATCAGCTCACATAACACTACTCTTCTGTCAAAATCGTCTTCTCATAAGTCATAAACCAGCTTAATTTTATAGGGATGATACTTATTTACCTTAAGTATTTTATGCACGGACCCTACTGATAAATTGAAATTATTGGAAATTGTAGTAATGGATGTATGAGGGGTTATCTTGGGTTTCTAGTAGAACGTTCAGCACTGTTTCTTCCAGATACTCTCGGTGGTCTTCCTTTAGGTAAATTCTCTAACGTGGCCGTATCTCCTGAATTTTGATTCAATTTTGCTGACTGTCGATCTAGTAATTGGCGGACGATCAGGATGATTTCATTGAATAGATTGCAGACTTCTTCTTGTGAACGCACCCTATCTCCAAAACCAATCATCATAAGTACTTCAATACGTTCTCTCTCAAGTATTGCATTTTCTTAAACAATGAAAGTAGTGTAGTGCCTGGAGCGTTAAAAACGTGAAAACTGCGGACTATACAGCACCAGTGAATGAATTCAGATGGTACATGTGAAATTTCATTCTTCAGATTTAATGACAATGTTTACCTAAATTTTTTTTTGTACTTTTAATCCACATTTTAAATCTCCAGGTGCTCCACTATCTCCGTTATAATCTGGGAATCCATCAAGTTGAGGCATATGGTATGTTCACAAAAAGTGATAAGAATTTATCGTAGAATTGTAAAGTGAAATAATATACAGGGTATTACCTTTAAAAAAACTAATGACAAAGCCATAGCTCTTGAATGAGACACCCTGTATACAAAATTTTTATTGCGAAAATTGCCCAAATAAAAATACTAATCGACCTGTCCGAGGATTTTAACATGAAATAGAAACCTAATTTTTTAATGAATTTGTTCCTTTCATCATGAAATCACTGTATATATATATAAGTAAGAATTATTCGTGTTAAACGGAAAACACGCCCGTGGTTATAAAATTAAGTGAACTAGGACATTTATTTGAAACTAATCAAATAAACCTCCTAGCGGAGCTGGTTATAAGAGTTCACGAAGCATCGAAATATCAACAAACTACCCTAGACGGTAATTGTTCGAAATGTTAATTTGATTATCACAACCGATGGAAATTGATAGACAGACTGTTTCGCCCTTATCGGGGCTCATCAGTATCATCCATCCACCGGGAGTGATAACCAAACCAACATTTCAAACGGTCATACATATTTCTTCTAGCAACTCCATGACATATAAATATGACACAGCGCCACCAGTCGGAAACAATTGAACCACGTCTTTCAGAACAGAAGAAAACATTTCGGCCACGAGAACAAATACGCCCGGATCAAACCTCCCAGCTCCGCTAGGAGGTTTGTTTGATTAGTTTCAAATAAATGTCCTAGTTCACTTAATTTTATAACCACGGGCGTGTTTTCCGTTTAACACGAATAATTCTTACTTATATTCATTTGCCATTGCGATAAAATTCGGGGCGATTGCTGCCTGCGGTGTGTAATGTTGAATCACATCGAATTGATGTGTCAGCTTTACTCCTGCTTAGCGAATATGGTGGCCACCTTCGGGTGTTCCGGGCGTATTTGTTCTCGTGGCCGAAATGTTTTCTTCTGTTCTGAAAGACGTGGTTCAATTGTTTCCGACTGGTGGCGCTGTGTCATATTTATATGTCATGGAGTTGCTAGAAGAAATATGTATGACCGTTTGAAATGTTGGTTTGGTTATCACTCCCGGTGGATGGATGATACTGATGAGCCCCGATAAGGGCGAAACAGTCTGTCTATCAATTTCCATCGGTTGTGATAATCAAATTAACATTTCGAACAATTACCGTCTAGGGTAGTTTGTTGATATTTCGATGCTTCGTGAACTCTTATAACCAGCTGCGCTAGGAGGTTTGTTTGATTAGTTTCAAATAAATGTCCTAGTTCACTTAATTATTTATATATATATATATATATATATATATATATATATATATATATATATATATATATATATATATATATATATAGATAATACATTCAATGACTAGTTTCCTAATAGCCTTAATTATAATTTAAAATGAGTGTTTTACTGGTTTTAGGTCAATTTATTGAGAAACATTTTCGTTTATACGCGTTTCGGCTTATAATGCCATTCTCAATAAACAAAACATATTAATTATTAACATTTTCACATTGAATAAAACAGTACACTGCAAGTAAGTCTTGATATCTGTATATATTCAAATCTTCGATAATCAGTTATTGGATGTTATCAGAGCATGTTTCCTTCTTATGTTTCACGCAAATTATTTTAATATATTCTACCAAAATCATCGATGTCACTTCTGGAGTTAATAGTGTTGATTTGTTTTCTTTAGATGTTACTTGTTTCTAAAATATTTCATTTGTGAGTTTTTTTGTTCTTTGATTATTTCTAGATTATTGAATTCAAACTGATAGATGAAATATTTCATATTTTTTCGTAGTTTTTGAGAATGTATGCATCTCCAGAAACTCCGCAGGTTGAAAATTCAGATCTAGATTTTTTGGAATTCGCTATTACGCTCCGTTTTCGAGAAATATTAATTCAAATTTTTTGTACCTTGGTCAAAAAACTGAACTGAAAAAAAAATTGTGATGGCAATTGAGAACGCAGGTTTGTAGTAAACTATCAATCACTGCAAGGTTGTAAAATGGATCATACTAGAAGTTTAGATGTAGAGGTTTTTTGAGATATGTTAAAAAAACTGACTTTATAGTGTCATTTTCGAAGGGTGCTAGACCTCTTAGGAGGAACTTTTGGATGAAGGTGTTAGATGGTAATAAAATCAAATCTAGTTTATGTAGTTTGCATTTGGCAGTGTAGTTTCTGGATATATATATATATATATATATATATATATATATATATATATCTCTTTCTCCAGAAACTACACTGCCAAATGCAATATATATATATATATATATATATATATATATATATACATATATATATATATATATATATATATATATATATATATATATAATATATATATATATATATATATATATATATATATATATATTATATATATATATATATATATATATATATATATATATATATATATATATATATATATATATATATATATGAACACACCGGTAAATTTAAAGGAACGGAGATGAATTGTATTATTTTTCCTCATAATTTTTTTTGCGGCACATTTGAAAAGAATCATTCAATAGGGATATTCAGCGGATGGTTAAGTTGATTTCAATTTGTTTTGTAAAGCTCCATCCGCTTTTGGAGCCTGTCTAAAAACTTAAGACTAAAAATTAAAAACTCAGTTGTATACTTATTGCCGTCTTAAACATTTAATGGTAACGCTTAATCACAAGGAACATTTTTTTCAATAACGTGTGTTTCCTCCACGAGCCTTTATAACTGCAACCATCCGTGTTACCATACTTCTGATGACGTTGTCGATCATTTCTTGAGGCAAATTCTCCCATATTTCCATCAAAGCAGTTCTTGCTTCTTCCAAGTTTCGAACAGCAGGAATTCTTGACCTAAGTCATCTGCCTAGCATATCCCAGACATGTTTAATTGGATTCAAGTCTGGAGAACATGCGGGCCAATTCATTGTCGGTATTTGAACCTGATTTGAATATTCAGTTACACAACGAGCTACGTGCGGGCGAGCATTGTCTTGCATCAAGAGAAAATCTGCCCCGATAAATGGGGCAAAAGGTATTACATGATCTTGCAGAATATCCCTCATGTACCAATCTGCTGTTAAAGCGCCGCTATCAATAACCACCAACTCTGTACGTGCTCCTAAACATATGTCACCCCACACCATAATTGAGCCTCCACCGAAAGAGACAGTAGAAGTAAAATTAAATTGTTCGTTTTGTTCTCCTGGATGGCAATACACTCTTTTCCTCTCATCTATTGAATTTACACAGAAACGGCTCTCATCAGTGAACAAAACATTACCCCATTGATCATTCCAATTTTGGTGTTCTCGAGCTAAAGCTAGTCGGGCTACTCGATGACGTCTCTGGAGCTGTGGTGCCTTTTTTGACCTATACGCCTTCAAACCAACTTCTTTGAGTCTTCTCCTTACTTGTACGCTCACTTATGGAGGTTCCACGAACTTCTTTCAATTCGTTTCTTGTTTGAACTGCGGTTCGACACCTATTGCGTTTTAAATGTAATGTATCAATCTACAGATATTTCCGCTTTGATTTGGCTTTCACGTTGACTAACTTGATAAAAATGTACATAATGAATGACAATTATGTAAAAAAGACATGGCTTCTAGACCTAGGCAGCACAAAAACCGAATAAAGCAAAAATACCTTTCATTTACGAAAGTATATCTCCGTTCCTTTAAATTTGCCGGTGTGTGTATATAAACACACAATAGATCATTTTAGGTCACGAGACTTTGACAGGTCCTCTATGTTCACTTGGCGGAAAGACAAACTTTATTGTGTCATTACTGTCATTTGATACTCGTTATTGATAGATGTATTTGTTTGTTTTTTTGAGTTTTATAGTATTTTAGAATGAAAATTCAACAAATTCTTGAGTTATGTCTCGTAGTGAATATTATTTAACTCTTACCGATGATGTGAAAGCCCGCTACGACAAGAAATGGGAGATAATAGACGATATAGACCCATATTCATTTGGAGAAGTCAGTTGTCCAAGGATCTGGAAGTAATCCCTTCAGTATCTTTGATGGATTCGGTAAATTATATAATCCTCAGTCATAGCTTCTACACTGGACAGCAGCTTAAAACCTACAAATCTTTATTGGCCTACAAATATTATGAGTCTGGGTATGTCCAAGATGTTTTGGCTCGACAAATGAATGATATTGCCTACATTGTTGTTGGAAAGGTAGGCATAGCAAACAATTTTATTATTTCTAAATGTTATATTTCACTATTATATTTTTCATCAATAACTTTCTCATTGTTACAGATTAGACTTTCTCAAAAAGCAAGGTTTGGCTAATCCCGTTATCAGATGGGGTTGTTTCCAGTGAACATTGCACATGTATGGCAGGTTTGGGGGAAGTTTGTAGTAATGTGACAGCATTGTTGTTTTGTTTACAAGCTTGTCCAGCTGAAAACGAAAATGAATCTGTTTCCTGCACACAAAGGCTTGCACAGTGGCCTGTACCTTCTACGAAAGTCATTGACTTGTTTAAATCATTTAGTATGTTGTCAAAAATGAATAAATAATTTTACATTAACTGTTTTTAATTTGTCAACAACATTACATAGGGTTGAAAATAAGCAATATCTGTTTTTAAATAGCTTCATTATTTCCAAGAAAATACAAAGTGATCATAAAATAGAAGACACCTTACTCTAAACAATTGATTAACTATTTCAATCTTTGGCACGCTTATTGTGATAAATCCTGAAACAAGAATATGTGTTATTTGATCATGAACATAAATAACCACTTACTAATCTTTTTGAATCGTTCATTTGACCTCACTGTACTTCTTTTGTGTCGATTCAGGGACTGTACATTTTTTTTTCACCAACTATATAAGTATCCCATATTTTGAGTGGGTACCCAATCTGGGTTATTCTTATTTTCTAGTAGGGCTGGTTGTCCTAAATATATAAGAGCATTACTTTCATTCAGCTTTTAGCATCATTGTTTTGTTGTTCTTTTTGTACCTTTTTTAAGGATATTATTTTGAAAAATCAAGGAACCAAACTCAATTATAATCAAAATACTCACCCAATAGGAAATGTCTTGAACAAATTCTAGCTATTCTCAGCATACTTTCGCTTAGAGGACCCCTTTTTAAAGCCCTAACCCATAAGTCACGTCGTTGTTTTAAGGCATTTAAATAGTCTTCACGGTTTTTCAGCGAGGTGGGAATCCTGAAGAATCGAACTTGGTCTCTTTCCGATCTCATTGAACACTTAACAACACAACAAAACATTGGCATTTTAATAATATATTGCAAACTCCGTAACGACTTTTACACTGTAAGCATAGGCCGAAATGTTTGTCTGCCCGCCAAGTGAACATGGTGGATTTGTTTTGACAGTTGTGACGTCATCCTAAAATGATCTATTATATATAATTACACAAGATGATCAAGGAAATTTCTTCAATAATTTGAAAATTATCAAACAACTTTCCAAGGGATCTGGTTACATGTATTCACGATTCAACAGTGAAATATGGAAAACGTCAAGTCACCCCGACTCAAAATCTGCGTACACTGTTTCAATCTCAGTAGATCTCTTCAGCGTATTCGAATCGGAGTGAATTGTTCAATTTCTAATTGATCCCCTATACAAATCGCTATCGAACTACTAGATGAATAACCACCCTTGTAAAGTTGTTCGATAATTTTCAAATTACTGAAGATCTTTCCTTGATAACTTTAAATATATTTTCCGTCGACTTCTAAATGAAAGCTTACTTTAACGTACACGAAATTGATCATTAATGACCCATTTTAATGTGCAATTTCTCCTATTTTGATGTATGATTGTCATGGGCAACCAAACACAGAAGTATTCAGCACGGAATAGTTGAATTATTCTGTGTCTGTACTGTTATTACACAGAGAAAAGGAATTCATAATTCAAATCGAAAAGTTTAACTCTATACAAAATAAAGTAGAAACTGCGGAAAAATTTTTATGCAATAATCGTTCAAAAGTAAATAACACTTCAGCTTCCACCAGTTCCACATATTCCTTATCGGATATTGTAGGTAATGTTAACTATTCAGAATGTCACATGTCTAATATTCCATCTATGAATTCCTCAAATTGTTCCATCGGGAGCATAAATATAAATATATCGAAATGAACATAGAAATTTATATTGTGTCAAGTGTATCTGTCATGCAAAATAAAAATTTATTTCAATCAAGAATTTATACTCAATAGGGCTTTTCATCACAGATTTTTTTTGTGCGCATGCGTCAGTTTCCGCCATCTTTTTCGTACTGTTTTTAGTAAACAAGCATGTTAAAATACCTGCGCTCAGACAATTTAAATCAACAACTATTAAATACATGAAATAAATTGCAGTAAAGTAACAGAAAAATAAAACAAGAAGTGTGTTAATTACAAAATAAATTTTTCAAGTCACCTATAGTGATGTTATCTGTACGAAAAGAAACAACAAAACGGTGTTGTTATGAAGTATGTGAGAGTGATACACGGTATAAGGCATTCAAAGCCAATACTTATTACTTCATAAATTTTTCAAAACCTTCCCTAAAATATCAAAAAAAAATAATCAAATCATCAGGCTAAATACATATCAAAACATGTTCAAAATGTGATATATGGGTGAAAAAATGTGGTCGAAGTGACAGAGGTTTTCGAACGATTGATGTTACTAAAGATACTTATATCTGTTCACTACATTTTCATGGAAAAAGTCCAACTGAAGAAATCCAAATCTTCTAAGCTATCGAGAATTTCAACAAATTGATTGATCAATTAAGGTATTGTTATTCAATGAGTAAGATGTTTATAGTTATAACATCTTTCTTGTTTGTAGGTCCTGAAAGCAAGAAGCACTTTATTAAACAAGTAGAAAAGACTTGATATGGAAGAAACAAATGGATCTCTACCAACAAAAATAAAGGACACTGTCATTACTAAGCAGGTAAAGTTTAAATGTAAGTTTATATATTAAAATTAAAACTCTTTTCTATTATTATAGACATCAACAGTTCATGAGAGGTTCACAGTATTATTGATAAAAATTTGTGTTTCAATTCACAATTTCCAGATAATTCCTGATCTTCAGAGATAGCTGTACTTGGCAGAAGTGAAATCAGTGAAGAAACCATCAAAACTACTGGAAGCAGAGAAAGTCAAACCGATTTCGTGAAAATATGTAATAAAATTATTCAGGTTAATCAACCAAAAAGTTCAGCCATGGAAAAATGTCTGAATTCTATAGCTTTACAAGATTTTCGAGTCCAGCTTGTGAAGACTTATAGTATTGAGTATTCAAAAATCTAAACAATTAATGCAATAGTTAATTTTGGTATCATTGAGATTGCGCATGGGATATTTGATTGAAGATTTAGCTTACAATACTCCAAATGGCTGAGTTAGTGTTGTATCTGATGCTTATGAAGGATCAATATCGGATCATGAAATATTTAAACGATCGAAACTTGCAGACTTTTTGCAACCTGGAGTAGTACTTGACTTCTTCAAACAGTTTTATCATTGAATATGCATACCATGATGTCACAAATTATATTTGTTTATGCATGTGTGGTTAACTTTCAAAAGCCTGTAGTCTTTGACTGATAAATATAAAAGAATGTAATAATTGTGTAAATTGAAAAACAAAACAAATAGTTAATAGAAATTATCAAACATTTTCTGTACCATAGGTATATAAAAGTTCCATTGAACTTATAAATATTTGTATATATAAATAAATGACAATAAAGTCATTTATTAACTTTATTAATGCACTTATACATATATCAACTTTGATAATATTTTTGTTGTTATTGTATTGAAAATAAAAGCTTACTATTATCATCTATTTTTATTTTTTTGTTCTAGAATTTTTAATAGTTAGCATAATTTGCTGGTACAGGCTAAGCTATTTTTTCACTGGCATCCAAATATTTAAGCTTAGATGTGCTATAATTTTCATTTGAGTGTTGATTATTGTTCACATTTTCAATATCACTTTCATCATCATCTTGATTTATACACGATGTTACTAAATAATGATGAATTCATCCATAATTAAAGTTTTTTGCACATCATTTGAAGGAAATGGTTGCCAAACTTGTGGATAATTAATGGCTTGAGATGTTATGGTTCACATTTCTTTTCTTCAAAACGTCCAGCCATTTTCCTCTGTCAACAGCAGGTTCAACAGGTACTTCATTTCGTATAGAATTACTAACCCAGACAAAATTAATTTGTTAGTATAATATTTGAGTTAATATAATATTGTTCTCTTTGCTAACCATTCAACCAGTTCACTTTTTTGCCTTTTTGAGAACGTCCGTGGCACTTAAGCCACCTTTTCAATTGATCACAATGATATGTTTTAACCGAATTGTGAAAAAGTACAGTACCATCAATAATTCATTTCAATGATCGATAGATTTTCGGAGATAATATAGCTAGCCCAGCCATTATGGTACAAAACAGTACGAAACTTTTAAATTCCCGCTCTTTCAACATGGCGGCTGCGCATGCGCTTGTCATATGATGAAAAGGTCTATTCATGATGAGGTCGACGGAATAAACTCGTTTATCAATGTAGCGATTAATGGTCTCGAACTATTAACGCGCTCGCTCCGCTCACGCGTTAAAATATCTCAACCATTAATCGCTGTCATTAATGAACTAGTTTATTGAATAACTATTAATATATTAAATTGACTATATTCAACTAGTATATTTGTCATGATTTGATTGGTGTAAATATTGATGGAAGAAACGTAACATTCACATAAGAAACTATGACAAGCTGAAGACAAACAGAAATATCGAATGACAAAACAGAAAATTGGTAATTTCAGACGTTTGTCGAAAGTCAGCCAAACAAAATGTCACTAACTACTCTGATTATTAGCTCATAATTTACAGAATCCTACTGTGTATACGCCAATATTTGCTAACACGTAATTACGAACGTCTGCTGAACATCGTCAAATAGAGAAAATCCACCCCACAAACCAATAAATATCGAAAATCAATACACACCCCTACGTGAATTCCTTATAATCTCCCAATGCAACCCCATTTATTAATGCCCGATCACCCTGTTCTAATGACAGGGGTAGCAATGCGACGAAGTGCACCATCAGTCACGGGGTGTTTTGTGGTGTCCTCTCGGGGATGGGAGCGCCGAGGGGGTGGAGGAGTATCAATAACAAGTGTATAGTGGAAAGGGAGGAGAATAGGTTATGACAGCCAATTTCTGGTGTATGATGTTGCGAAATTGAAATAATGCATTAGACGGAGAAAATAAATGTTAATATAAATATCTGTAGTCAGATGTTCAATATAATTGATTTAATGAAACTTATGTTACACGTATAATTAATTTTTATATTAATTCATTCCTTATTAAGTTGATAGTTCTGCTATTAAGAGGAGATTTTTTTTTCAAATGCGATATTACAATATTCAACAGAATGTGACTAAATACCTCAAATTTGGTAAAACTCTCCCGGTAGTATTAGACCGAGAGATACTGGAAGGATTTGTGAAGCCATTTCTTACAGTATGACGCTTTTAGGGGGGGTTCATATGCGTGATAAATTGAAGGAAAATGATGTTTTTACCGGTGGTGCGCGGGACGCAATTGCAGAATAATTAATTGAAATTGCTCGAAAATCCGGAGGTGTCAAACAATTCCTTTCACAAAATTTCTTTAATTAATTGGTATTTAAAAAAATATATCCGACGCTCGCTATGTTCCATACTTCTCTGGTGGGTGTTCAGGCCCGCCATACTTTTTTTTTTTAAATTTTTTTTGTTAAATTTATTTCTTACAGGCTGATTTTTTTTTAACAATTGTTTTTAATTATTCTTGTACGAAAATCACCATATGCCATACTATGCCGACGTTCCAAAATACCCGCCAAACCCCCTTGAACATGTAATTTTTTAAAATTCGAAGAACTATTTCTTTCAGTATGGCAGTTAAATCGTAGTTAGTTTATAATACAGTGAGACAAAATTATATTCGCCATACTTCCAGTGAAGTACAAAAGTGGTGCCATACTTGAAAAAGGATATTTATCAACCGTTTTCAAAACACGCTCATAGAAGTCGTGGAATTATTTTTTACAGTATGTCATAAATGAAATCAGATTGTTCCAATACGATTATAAGTTTTAAAAAAATACGTTATACTATGACCATGGTACGAAAGACCGTGATACGCACGCAATGTAAAAAAAATAAATACTTAAATAAAACGATTTTTTACAGTATGACATTTAAATTTCCGGAAAGTTCATAAAAAGTATGATTCAGGAAAATTTATCCCATACTTACTGAATCTGCAGAAGCTAGTGGAGTTGAGCAAATTTTCAAAATACCGAAATTTTGATGGTTTTTTCCGCAAGGGATGAAAAAACTATTCTCGCACCAGTCTGTTGAATTTCGATACGTCGCATTATTTGCGGGGGAAATATGACTGAAAATAAAGACTAAGCGAATTAATTGAATTTTTATATTTCAATTCCGGTTTCAGAATTAATGTTAATATGTTTCAGACTATAGGGCCTCTTATTCACACATAGAAAATGTCCAAAAACCGAACAGAAATGTTCTTTCTCGCTAAAATGCACTCGAAGATATCTGCTCCGATTTTTCAGGACCTGACGTTGGACTGGAAATAATTCAGAATATTTGAGTTAAGAAACATCTAAAATTCCTCTGAATTGACCATAGCCAAAAAGATTTTCTGTCAAAACCACATAGCTACTGGTTTGAGTTTTACAACACCAAAACGTAGTGTTTACTCTTGACATGCGAACGATATCGCTAGAAAGGTCTTTCTGGAAAGTGGAACCAAATTAGCAATAGTGCAGAAAGTGTAAGGAAATAAGATTACATGTGCAATATCAAGTAGACTGCAAATAGATTGTTATAATGTGCTCACATATCATTTTATGGTTTGAGAAAGAAAAATTTCAATAAACTTGTATTTTCCATCATTAAATTATTAAATTACCAGCAAGTGGAAAGAACAATGAAATTATCTGAGTACCTCAGATCATATCAATTATTCTCAAATAATTTCTAGCACTGTTTGTCCTAATGAAAGAAGTTTATCAATCTATAAAGATTGAAGTATATACTTCGAGATTATTGAAAAGCTCTGCCGCATGCTCAATCGAAAAAGAAACTACTTGAAAATTCATACAATACCACTTGAAGAAGTTTTCATGAGATTTTAATTTGAATAACAATTGATTTTAGCTAACTACACATATAAGTTGCCATATTGAAATTTTTTTCATTCTTTATGAGCACATTTGTAATTCTACTTATTTATTATCGACAATTTAAATCAATTTTCACCAGAACGCATTAGTTGTAGCAACTACTGGGCATTACGTAAAATTATAACACTCTGCAGAAAATAAATCTTATATTGTTCCACTTCTCTGAATTTTTTGAAATTTTAAAAGCAAAAATAAGATTGCAATTATATAACTGCCAATAAAAAAACCTCAGTGATATTATTGAAAACTTTTGAAGAATAAGTACAACTTAGTTCAGAAACTAACCAGATGTTCTGAATAGACTAGTAGCAGGCAAATAAATTCTTAATATTATAAATTCAAAGAATAGATTAGAATCGGTGTATGATGAATATACAGTATGCTTATTTCAAAAACCGTTCGTGTGAAAATATAAAGTGATATTTTCAATATTCATCTATTATTCTTGTATATGCCGGAAAACTTCAATGTACGATAAATTACGACCATTTTTTTATTATTATTCACACTAATAGTTTGAAAAAAATTTATTCATCAAAATAGTAAATATAGGCTCACCAATGAATTCGATCAATGAAAAATAGCCACAGTGATAGTATCAACAGAATTCACGAAGAATTAATTGAAAATTAGTGATATATCTTATATATTTTAACGAGCAATTCTTGTACAATTAAGTAGTAAGCAAAAATTCAGAAAAATAACATACAACATAGTAGATATCAACTAAAACCTGTGAAACTTTTATACTCAGTCCGATAGATCATGGTCTTACTAGTGACTAAAAATGCAACTACAGTGAAGTTATTTATTAAACTTCCCGATTTCATCATATAAAAAATAAATATTAAATGGATTTATATTTAAGTCCCATTCAAAAACAGTTTTGATAACTTACTGAACAAAATCCCATCAGTTTCATAGGGTATTATAAGAAATTATCAGCGAAGGAAAATTTGACGTGAATTATCCGCACAGCTGGTCCAAAGATGTCCCGATAAACAATGGATATCGCCCATAACTCAAATCGCCATTGTTGAACACGGTATCCCGCTTGCTCTGAACCTCTAAACAGTCTTACCAACTTTGTACAGTGACTGAAGATTAACAGCGCGTAATCTTCGGCCAACTTTGCATACATAAATATCCCTATATATCACGGGGAGAAGGCAAGTCTCGCAAGAAACCCATATCTTTGATATTGTTTGGCGTAATAACGTCGGATGGGAGATACCGGACCTTGGGCTTTATGTCGGCGGCCCTTATGTTGTTTTCGGTGTGTTTATAACACCTAGCGGTGATTTTCTTGAGGGTTTCATAAAGTGGGTGCTTTGTCTTAGTCACCGGCAGGGTTTAATTGTGTTTGGGGGATGAAGTGCGATATGATGAAACAGGAAATTGGGTGAAGAAAGCAGAATTATGAATTGAAAGTTATTAACGATGTTTTGAAGTAGAGCGAAAACATCATGTATTTTATTCAATTTTTATGATAATTACCTACCAAAAGTGTTTTAGTAGATTTCGAATCGTCAGTTTGGTTGAACTAAGTAAACATGTCGCTTTTGCTTTTCAGAACTAGGAAATAAGTGCTAATCAGTCATTTTATAAGAAATAAAATACTTACTTAGTGAAATATTGAAATAAATCATTGAAGAATAAAGGTGCTGATTAAATGACATAAAATGAACAAACTTTAGTTATCAAATTTAATATCGACCAACTTAAAAAAGGGCAGAAAAAAGCAAAAAAAAAATCGTGAGCTCCGTCACTCGTAATGCATCGAGGGATTGAATTATATTTTGAAAAATCACGCTCAAATAGTGAATCAAATTAAAAAGTAGAAAATAATTTATTTTATAAAAAAAAATTTGCGCTTGTCGATCGTCGCGTGGCTGTATTTATAAGGGAGGGGGCGGGTACTCACTCTCGTCAGTGCGGGATGCACTCTGATTGGGCGTGACATGGCGATCACTGAGAAGGGGTTTCCATGCTGATGGAAGTCTGTGACTGTCATCTCTGAGAGATGACAGTCACAGACTCCCAGAGTGCATATTTATATATATATATATATATATATATATATATATATATATATATATATATATATATATATATATATATATATATATATATATATATATATATACATATATATATATATATATATATATATATATATATATATATATATATATATATATATATATATATATTATATATATATATATATATATATATATATATATATAATATATATATATATAATATATATTATATATATATATATATATATATATATATATATATATATATATATATATATATATATATATATATATATATATATATATATATATATATATATATATATATATATATATATATATATATATATATATATATATATATATATATATATATATATATATATATATATATATATATATATATATATATTATATATATATATATATATATATATATATATATATATATATATCTATATATATATATATATATATATATATATATATATATATATATATATTGGTATGATAGACGTATCCAGTCCCGGTACGTTCTTAAGGCGACCTAAGACCCACATGATCCGTATGTTTTTCACGAGTATATATGCAAAAAATGGGCTCTTTTAAAATATAACTCTTTAGGCATATTGAGAGGGGAAAAATTTTTTTTTATTCAAAAAAGTTGTATATCTGATAGTACTGTTCAGACCCAATACATTGCGCCAACTTTTCAATCCCACATATACTGCACCTGTCAATACGACCAACGTTTTCGATCCCAGCACTGTTGCCAGATTGTCGGGATCAGTCGCTACGATTTCAATATATAAAAGGGATTGAAAGAGTAGGTGTTATGGCAGGAATTTGTGTATATGTTAGTGAGCCGACGGGAAGACTAAATATCCTCACGAAGTGAACAATTTCTTATCTAAGAAGATGAAATTCCTCATTCTCATTCGTTGAATCAATTTTTTATTTTCTCTCACCACATACCCACTAAACTCTATAAAATTTGTTGCCTACTGAAAAATGTCTCACGTTATTCATGGACACCTCCTAACTAATTATCCATCTTGGATTTTCCGACATATTAGTTTTAGAATTACGTAACATTATTTTTCGAGCTGCTCTCAACATGCCCTTCCATTTGATACCCATATTTTAGAAGTAAATAAATATAACTATTTCGAAATCTTGGATGGTCCGCCATATTGGATTAAGAATAACATCGCATTATCTTTCATCAAGCCCTTTCATTTGATACCCAAATTGTAGGAGTGGATAAAAAAGTAAATATTCTGCCATCTTGGAAGGTCCGCCATATTGAATTTGGAATGTCGTCAAAAAATTTACCGTGTATTGTCATATAAACTAAATGTATACACAAAATTTCAGCTCAATCATTTGAAGATATCTGCTACAAAATTGAGTTGATTCTATCCGAACAAGCATACATTGAAAAATTAAAAAACTCTATCGCAGCGAGCTGCATTAGAAGAGCAGGTTTTCGTTAACGTATCCAGTTTGAAAAAAATATCCATTAAATTATAATTTTTTCCAAATTCAAAAAAGATGCCCCCTCTAATGTGTAAACAATATTTATTTCCTCCCCGGGGGATCAACCAATTCGTACCAAAACCAATCACATCCAAGGTATCATACGAAACTACCTACGTTAAACTTTCAACTCTATTTCTATAAAATTGCGCCCTTTATCGTGTAAACAAGATTTATTTCCTCCTCCGGGGGGTCAACTCTCTAACCAATTTATAAATAGCATCCAAGATATCGTACGAAACTACCTACCTACAAAGTTTCAACCATATGGTACTTAAATTGCGCCTTCTATCGTATAAACAAGATTAATTTCCCTGAGGGGTCAACCCCCCAACCAACTAGTTTTCAAACCTATTCTATTCGATATACCATACAAAACTACCTACTCACAAACTTTCAATCCTATTGCTCCAAAATTACGCCCTTTATCATGTGTACAAAATTTATTTCTTCTCCCTGGGGTTCAAACCCCCCAGTCATTTCGAACCAAAACCAATCTCTTTCAAGATATCATAAAAAACTACCTAGAAACAAACTTTCAACCCTATTGCTACAAAATTGCTACCTTTATCGTGAAAATATGATTTATTTTCCCCCCAGGAGGGGGTCAGCCCCTACCAATTCAAACCAAAAACAATCCCATTCAAGATATCATACAAAACTACTCTTTTACAATCTTTCAACCATGTTGCTTCAAAATTGAGCCCGTTATAGTGTAAACAATATTTATTTTTTCCCCACGGGGGTCAACCCCCCAACCAATTCGAACCAAAAACAATCCTATCCAAGATATTATACGAAACTAACTATTAACAATTTTTTAACCCTATTACTTCAAAATTGCGCCCATTATAGTGAAAACAAGATTTATTTTTCCCCCAGTGGGGTCGACCCCCCAACCAATTCGAACCAAAAACAATCCTATCCAAGATATCATACGAAACTACCTATCAACAAACTTTCAACCCTATTGCTTCAAAATTGCGCCCATTATCGTGTAAACAAAATTTATTTTGCCCCCAGGGGGGACAACCCGCCAAACCAATTAGAACCAAAAACAATCCTATCCAAGATATCATACGAAAATACCTATTTACAAACTTTCAACCCTATTGCTTCAAAATTTCGTCCGTTATCGTGTAAACAAGATTTATTTTGCCCACAGGGGTGCAACCCCACAACGAATTCGAACCAAAAACAATCCCATCCAAGATATCATACGAAAATACCTATTTGCAAACTTTCAACCCTATTGCTTCAAAATTGCGTCCGTTATCAAGATTTATTTTGCTCCCAGGGGGGGTCAACCCCCAACCAATTCGAACCAAAAACAATCCCATCTAATATATCATACAAAACTCGTCGTTTTTTGTAGATAAGGATTGGGTGAGAATAAAAACCCCGGTTTACAATACCTATAGACAACAATAAAACCTAATTGAATGAAACTGTGATTTTGTTATAGCTGAACTAAATTTTGAAGTTGGATAAATTTGAATTATTATTTTTTTTATTTTTCTGTTATTTGTTTTTAATTGCTGACTCAATTGATTATTGAAGTCAGATTTATATTATTTTTGAATGACTATTTCTGTTATTATCGTGTTGTTTGTTTTTTATTGCTGACTGAAAATGAATTATAAAGTTCAATAGTTTTTAATTATTTTTGAATTAAATATTTTCGTTATTTTTCTGTTGTCTGTTTTTCATTTCTTATTATTTTATTGCTAGCTTGAACTCAATATTGAAGTCAGAAAGTTTCATATTATTCTTGAATGAATATTTCTGTTATTTTTCTGTTGTGTTTTTTTATTGACTAATGAATATTGAAATAAAAAAGTTTTATATTATTCAAGAAATGAATATTTTTGTTATTTTTCTGTTGTCTATCAATATGGTGATATTTCGATAATTGTACAAATAAAAACGACAGACGGTTGACTTAGGATTTGTAAAAGAAATTCTGTCTTGAAGTTTCGAAATGAACCATTTTTCATATAGTCGACACACTTTATCGTCTTCATCGGGTTTGTATAAGCGCTTCCATACCGGAGAATCTGCAGTTCATATTGATATCAAAAGAATCCAATAACAAATCTACCAGTCTATTCAAAATATTCACTAAGACCCATGACGACGTTTGTCCATACCGGGATCGTATAAGTCCTCGAATAGTGTATTTGAGGTGTATGAATGAAAAACAGTGTTGCCATATTTAGGGACCCAATGCGTTGGTTAACTATACGAATCATATACAGCAAGTTAATGTCGACTGAAGCGCCCTCGCACTGGCCAAACACTGAAACTTTCTGTATATAATCACATGTATAACCGACTTTTCAGACCCGGCTGAAAATGCACCCCTAGCATACCCTCAACCCCCTCATAACGATTCTATAGTCGAACGTTACCAGTCCCGAAGCCGGGTCTGACAACGTCACTTTTGGACTGAAAAGTCGGGTCGAGTATACCGCTTTGGGTCTGTATGTGCGGTCGAAACAAATATATATATATATATATATATACATATATATATATATATATATATATATATATATATCTATATAATTATTTATTAAAATTGTTGTTGCCTGTGAACTATTTTTAACTCTTTGATAATTATTAGCAATAGCAGGCCTGGTGAATCTCAAAAAACTCGATTTTATTAAAAAGTTGACGTTTCGCCACGACATTCGTGGCTTTATCAAAACTTTTGAAATATTGAAATTTCTTTGACATTTATTGATTTGAAAAAATTTGAATAATTGAGGAAAGACTACTATGTTTAATCAAAATTTTTTTACGTGGGTAAAGGATTCTGTGGTTTCCCTTACCATCTAATGATAACAGACTTGAATGTTAATATTGGACTGAATAGCACGTAATAAATAACAGAGAACGGCCACAGCCAAAAAATTTTGATGAAACATAGTAGTCTTTTTTTAACTATTCAAATTTTTTCAAATCAATAAATGTCGAAGAAATTTCAATATTTCAAAAGTTTTGATAAAGCCACGAATGTCGTGGCGAAACGTTAACTTTTTAATAAAATCGAGTTTTTTGAGATTCGCCCAGCCTGATATTGATAATAATTACGAATTATATATATATATATATATATATATATATATATATATATATATATATATATATATATATATATATATATATAAATATATACAGGGCTATTTAAATTCGAGTCTATGCCTGGGGATTTCGATAACAATAAAAGATAGATGGTTGGTTAGAGGGACAAAAAGTAGCGTATTTCAACAATTAATTATATGTATTAAAGAATCTCACCTAGTTTCTTTAGTTCTGGAGTTATACAGGAAAAATCGAAAATTTCGAAATTCTTCTTCTGCTCATATATTCTTATTTCACGAAGGTTTTTTTTTTTAATTTTGCCACTTTTCCATAGCAACTTTTTGTACTCTTTTTAAATATCTGAATAAAATGTATATACAGGGTATCATACGCATTAGGCCACCCTCAACATTTCATTTTCAAATACGGACCTGTAATTTTTATTGCATTTTTTTCAAATGCCAAGAGTAATGTTTCATATTGGCGTTTTATTTTTATTTAAATCATCAAGTGTTTTGGAAATATTGAACTAATACGAGGCATTCTATACCTTATTTTATGATTACAGCTGGAATTGAAAAAAAATGTTGAAATTTTACTGATACTAGTTCAATATTTCCAGACACTCTGTAATTTAGATAAAAATACTATTACAATATGAAACATGACTCTTGGCATTCAAAAAAATGCAATAAAAATACAGGTCCGTATTTGAAAATTATAAGTTGAGGGTGCATCCCCCCTATATACGATAACCTGTATATAATTTTTATTTAGATATTTGGATAGCCTATAAAAAGTTGCAATGGCAAAGTGAGAATTTGTTTTAAAAAAATTCCTTTCATAAAAAGATAAAGGCAAAAGAATAATTTCGAAATTTTCGATTTTTGCTGTATAACTCCAGAACTAAAGAAGCTAATATCACTCTATCTCTTACCGTTATCGAAATTCCCATGCATAGACTCGAATTTGAATAGCCCTGTATATATATATATATATATATATATATATATATATATATATATATATATATATATCACACCAGAAATATTTTTTTTAGTTCCACTCCTGATATTACAGCTTTTTCATAGTCGAATGTGTATCTGACCATGAACAAACTGTTATATTAGGAGTGGAACCAAACTAAATACAAAGAGAGTTTCGGAAAATGATACATGTATATGTATCATATCATATAAAGAGTATAGTTGAAACACTGTGAATGATAGTCAAAACATCAAACAACTAAGACAAAACATACCTTCTACTCTTGACAAGACCAGAAATACGGACATAAAGAAGAAAAGAATAGACAAGACACATGACGTGACATTACCATATGACAGAAATAGTTAGATTTCTTAATCTTAATTTTTTAATATATTAATGTTAGTCAATCAATTTCAAAGTGTATGTTTTTGACAAGATTGTTTCACCAATCGATTATGTATAGGTGTATAGGTAAGATTTGTGGGCCTATCTTTCTTAAATATCTAGCTCTATTGATTGTTATATGTTTGCAGGTTGTTTGACATATTTATATATCGAATACTGAAGAAGGTGGATGTACCACCGAAACGTACAATCCTATAGATTGATTTTTGTAATAATATAACAGCTAAACGTTTATTGTTCCTATACAACAGAAACAAGTAAAAAATTCATTATACTTTAATATACAGGGTGTTCCGCATAAGAACCGACACACAGCAGAGGCATATAGGGGAGCCCAAAATATGACGATTTGGGGCAATTCACCTCTTAACCAAGTTGCATCCTTGAGGAGTTATAGGGCCTCGAAGAGGGCCAAAAATTTAGAAAAAAATTAATTTCTTTGCATCCCATCAACTTAAAAATACCAAATTTGGTACACTGTATGAGACTGTTGAGGGCATGAAGTAATGATAAGAAGAAGGCGATCTATCCATTCTGGGGGTTAATTAGGGCTGACCTTACCTTAAAATTTCACAGAAGTTTTTTATTTGTCAGTTAATTTGAAAAATTTTATTTTTATACTATGGATAATTGAATTCTAAAACTGTTTTTACTCTTCTCAGTTGTAATTTTCAAGGAAAAGTCGCATAACCAAATACATGTTTTCAACAATGTTATTCAAAAAGTTATAAGTTTCCCCCAATCGTCATATTTTGGGCTCCCCTATAAATACGCCTCTGCTGTGTGTCGGTTCTAATGCGGGATACCCTGTGTATATATAAGCATATCAGATACCAAAAAAATTCGTGGTCCAGGAGGTCTAAAACAGATAAAAAAAACTACTTCCGCCCATTGACTCTCGATACGCTGCAATAGTCTATTATTCTTGAGGAAAATACGATTTAAAACTGGATTTGACGAATATGAATAAAACTGAGACTTGAATTGCGAACTGCAGAATGAAACCAAGTGGTTTCCATCCATTATCGTTAATCGATACTGCTACATTTCTGTGCTTTCTGAAGAAACCTCACATTAATGACTCTCTAATCCAGCTTGGCTATGATTATGCGTTTAAAACAAAAGAGGGTGTCTTGGGAGGACAAGTCACACGCACCACCTTAAATAACACAATCATACTTAACGGGTATAAGGACGCAAAGGCCTTATAATTTTAATCATAATATCTGCCTTCCTCTGCCTCTTTCGCTGCTCTATCAAGACGTGCGAGGAAAGGAAACAAGTGAAGCTAGATAGAGCGTTCGGTTGTTCTTATTTCACGATCGTATTGGGGCCTACTTGAAACCGTACAGGGATGTACTCCCTATATAGCGAAATTTCTATTGTATAACATATTTCATTAATTATTTGAATGGAATTTAATAAAAATTTTCGAATCAGCACTTATATTTTCCAAATTATTGTTTTCGGAAGAAAAAATTATAAAGTTTAGGCTACTACGATCAGATAATTGAAATAACAAACCTTGGGTTAATTAGACAGAAAATATAGTTGTAACTGCTGAAAATGAAACTACTGTGAGTTGTCCTTTATCTCCACAAGCAGAACCGAAGGAAGTTAATAAGTGGAACTGCAAACTGTATTGAATTTCTCAACAACGAGAGAGAGAGAGAGAGAGAGCAGAACTTTGTAGACAAAGCACATATAAAGAATTGAAAATAAAGTTCAACAACGATAACTAATCGAACAAAACACACTCTCAATACTTGGACAAAACAAGAATCTATTGAAATAGAAGAACAAAACAGAAAAACATTTATGAGTCAATTATGTAATATACAGGGTGTCCCACCGGGAAAGAACGCGATCTGTATATGGAAAACTACACATAGGAAACTTTTGAAAATTTGACAGTATACTAATGTTGATAGGGGCAACTCGACTAAAATATTTTCAAGATGGTGGCACTTCCGGTTATACCGGAAGTATTATGTCCTATACCTAAGTCTAAGCGTTTTTGACATATTTAGGTTTTTATGTCAAAAATGACGATTGCAAGCCCTAATATAATTATCAATTGTTCCTATAAGGATTCCCGTATTACTTATTTTGGGGTGGATTCCTTATTGAAAAGGACTTGCTTCAATAAATTTTGTATAGTATTTGGATAACTAATCATACAGGGTGTTCGACAAAAAAGATCTAAAATGAGATTGAGAAAACTGACAAAAATCAATTTTTTCAAATGGAAACCCCCATTTTTCTTAATTTGTAGTATTTAGCATTTAAAAAGAAGGTAACTTTGTATGAAGTTATCTATACCTAAAATTTGAAGTTTTCGAAATATTGCCAATTTAATATTTTTATATGGCAATTTTGCATTTAATCGTTAAACAATTAGATCTAGCTAGGATAGCCACGATCGTATTTGACATTTCAAATCATCGTAATGGCACCCCGGTTAAATTATACAAACGAAAATTATTTAAACTTTTAAGGCTTATCTAAATCATTTTCATTCAAATGCTGCACTAATGAAAATATGGATAGCAAAGGGATGATATTTGTGTTTCCGTAAAATTCTTAGAACTTACGATTTAGATAAGTCTGATTCTAATGCTATCTGCCTTGAAGAATTTGTTGGATATGCTTCAAAATATCCAAAAATTGCTATTTCAATATTTTGTTAACAAATGGTTTCTTTCTGTACACTTATGCCTTTACGGATCCAAAATTCTTGAAGTTTTCTATAATTCGTTTAACAGTATTTGGTGATGGTTTTTGTTTATGAGGATATCGGGTCGCAAATGTATCACATGTTCTTGAAATAATTTGTCACATTGTCCATAAATAATAAATAAGTTTGAATAATTTCGTTTGTATAATTTAACCGGGGTGCCATTACGATGATTTGAAATGTCAAATACGATCGTGGCTATCCTAGATCTAATTGTTTAACGATTAAATGCAAAATCGCCATATAAAAATATTAAATTGGCAATATTTCGAAAACTTCAAATTTTAGGTATAGATAACTTCATACAAAGTTACCTTCTTTTTAAATGCTAAATACTACAAAATAAGAAAAATGGGGGGTTTCCATTTGAAAAAATTGATTTTTGTCAGTTTTCTCAATCTAATTTTAGATCTTTTTTTTAGAACACCCTGTATGATTAGTTATCCAAATACTATACAAAATTTATTGAAGCAAGTTTTTTTCAATAAGGAACCCACCCCAAAGTAAGTAATACGGGAATTCTTATAGGAACAATTGATAATTATATTAGGGCTTGCAATCGTCATTTTTGACATAAAAACCTAAATATGTCAAAAACGCTTAGACTTAGGTATATGACATAATACATAAAATCTGCCTAGAATCTTGCGTAGGATCTAAAAATGTATTAATATATAGGGTATCCAATTCAAAATAAGCAAGTTGGTATCTACTTCCGGTATAACCGGAAGTGCCACCATCTTGAAAATATTTTAGTCGAGTTGCCCCTATCAACATTAGTATACTGTCAAATTTTCAAAAGTTTCCTATGTGTAGTTTTCCATATACAGATCGCGTTCTTTCCTCCCTGTATATGGTAATAATCAACATATTTGCCAATTAAACTAATTATACAGTTATAAAATTTTGTATATTACAAAAAAAAAAACCAAAAAGCATTAAGACATGTTGCTACCAAATTTGGAACTTAGGGTATATGGTACATTGTGAAATTCAGTTACAGAATAAAATTCTACTACTGAGTTAAATGGTCTCTCCAAAAATAAGCCTTAGTTAGAAATTTCCCGCCATTGTAGGTAAAGAAGTTTTTTGTTGAGACAGAGGTGGGAGCTATTAAATAAATATCGGTATCTGAATTTCTTCTGGGATATCTATGATTTGGTCTTCCTGTAAAGTTATGAATATATCAACGTAGTTGATACATATATAACTTTACAGTTAGTAATGAAAGTTATTTTACTACAGTTTATTTTCTATCATATATTGCTGCATATTGTTGAGGACATGAAAAGAGTTATTCGGAATATTCAATACCAGAATATGTAGAACCTGATTTTTTTCTTTTCAATCGTTTAACTCTATGATTGAGACAATATAATAAATGAAATATATGATTATTTTAATCAAATACGTTAGTAATTATGTTTATTAATGTTTTTGCAGGGATTTGAATTCTTCATTCAAAATGCTATGGCTAGCCTAGGCACCACTGCTGAAAAATTTTCAAAAGCCACGAAAAATAGATTATTGGGTAATTCCATCTGAAGCAGCTCTATTGAGGATTAATAATTAATATTAAAAATAATAAACACTAATGAAGGGGAGCTAATAACAAAAAACTCATCGGAAGGTTTGAAGAAAATAGTTTCTCTTGAATATCTGGAAAATAAATAAATTTTTCAATAAAAAAAATTACTATTCAAAAATAGATAATTAGTTTTTCTGTAAAAAAATATTTTAATGTCCTATGTGAAGAAGCTGAATTGTTTATATTATTACAATCGCGCGTTGCAGCGCTTTATACAAATGTTCATAACTTATTTAATAATGGTGCTTTGGAAGAAAAAAAGGTTTTGTAGAGAAAACTCATTCATATAGCTGCTGAATTCACAATAATATATATTTTTTAATAGCATCAAAATTCACAATTTTACCTTCAAACTACTTTCTTTTTTTCAAAAGGATGTTTATCACAGATTTAGGCCAGTGCTTAGCCGCTATACATAGGACATTGAAATATTTTTTTAAGCAAAACTAATGATCCTATCCAAAATATGAAAAAACAATTCTTCTTTTCTGAATTGTATCTTCTTTACAGTAGTATTTTTTTTATTGCAAAATCAATTTACTTTACAGATATTCAAGAATAACTTTTTTCTTCAACCCTTTCAAAGATTATTTATTATTAGCGCCCCCTATACTAATGTAGACTTTTCATATATTCAATTATTAATCTTTGATGAAGATTTTTCTGAAAGAATTACCCAATATTATTCAAAAGTTGAATATTATTTTCAATTTTCGAAAATTTTTAATTCGGATTTCGTAAAAAATATGAGAAAGTTACGAATTTATCTGTATAAATATATCTATGTAAAATTTATACTACTATTCATATTCACTTAATAAAAATCAATGATTAGAAATCAACGCAGCTACTTTTGTGAGACTCAATGGCATTCGGTTTTAAAATAATAATTGGGTTCGTTGGTTTAGTTTTTCTTGAGAACCTTACCTATTGCTTCTATCTAGGTGGCTTTGAAACTAATTAAATTATCAGATGCCCAACTATCAATCTTGAAGTCGGTATTTATGATCCCAGCTTGCACAACACATGAATTGCCAGATCTAGATGAACAAACAGACCTATTGAAGGTGAATGTTGTTAGAGTATCCGTCGTTAGCAATGTATAAGCAAAAAGCTCGGTGACCAGTGAGACCCTTGAAGCACACCGGTGTGATGAGTAACCGGGTCCGAGATTTTCCTTTGCTTTCAAGTTTTATATGAATATATATATATATATATATATATATATATATATATATATATATATAGATATATATATATATATACTGGGTAGCGAGAAAGTCTGGCAACAAGGTATTTTCTTTGAAACGACTAAACGGATTGTATTTTTCATTTTTCAGAGGTCCTGTCAAAGTTGAGTAACGTCAGCATTCAGTGTACCGACGCCACGTTGAATTTTTTTAAATAGCACCGTAGGTCGTAGAAAAGCTGATTTTTTCCTCTTTTCAAAAATACAGAATACGTACCACATTACTAAAAAAATAAGAGAAACAATTTTCCAAGACATACAATATGTCATTTTTCAATTCATACTAACTTATATATAAATATTAATAGTTTCCTTATAACAGGAACCCACAATGTTGGCCACCTGTGTCTTAGAAATAATACAATCTGTATTTCGTCGGCTTAGAGTGTAAACCTGCTAATGTCATAATAGGTAAATTTACAGGAGGAGCAAGAATCATTTTTGAAAAGATATAAATTAATTTCAAGGAAATGCTTTGATACAGCTGGTACATTTTTTGAATTGTTTAAGTTATAAAATAAAACGAGAGTTACTTAATTCAGTATTTATTTATTTATTGACACTTTTGTGCCTTAGCAGGTTTTTGTAAGTAAGTAAAGTTTTCAATAGAGGATTTAGCAGTTTTTCTTTAAAACAAAAATAACAAAAAAAATGATTCCTCTTCTAATAGCAGCTTAAAAAAAAAAACACCTTTTTTATTCTCTATAATTATATTAATGGACTCAATAACAACTTTTTGGCCCAGAAAAAAATTGTCACAAAACTGATTTCTAATACTAAATGCATAATTATAATAGGATTTCCTAGTTTTAAAAACAAAACAAAAATTCTCTAAGAATGAACAAAAATATTCTTGTTGTCTTTTATACTCTTTTAACATTAGGAAATATTTATAAACACAAATTTTTTTCTAAAACAATAACAAAATGAATTGGTAGGTACTTCGATCAATTACACACTAGTCAGTCTCAACAATTACATGATAGGAATAGTGACTATTCATGGGGTAAATTATCATAATAATGACGGTAGTCCTCAGGTAAAGTGCTATTCAAATATTGCAAGTCCTCAAACTTCCTCTTTGTAATTTTTCTTTTTGTTAGGTGCTGATTTCGTAAAGCATCAAAAGGCAACGCAATTACAGCCGGTGATTTTCTTTGCGGTAGTATTTTCCACTCCTCAGTGAATCTCAGTTTAAAAAATACGTCACCCTTTGGAGTGTACTGAAGAGCTCTAATATCGGTAACTTTAGCGTCACCTTTACCACGTCCAGGACGAATGCTTTTAAAAAAATTTACTTCATCAAAGCTTTTGAAAAAAGTATGGTTTACGTAATTTACATCATAAGGTCTAGGGTTTTTTCTTGCCGATCTGCAAATAGAGATATACTCCGCAGGAACATTGATATTTTTGTTTTTAAGAGCCCGCTCAACAGATGAATGGATGCTGTCCGCTTCCATCTGTGTATGTCCAACTTCATGAAACTTTTGTTCTATAATTATGTTATTGTTTATAGCCGACAATAGCAACGCATTAGACATTACACAGTTCCTGTTTTGATAGGTGCAACCATCGCGATAAAAAATTATTTTAGTTGGTTTTTCTGATTTATTTTGTGGTAAAATCTTGTTTTCAATTAAACTAATCCATACACTTGCAAACTCTTCAGAGTTCAAGCCTCCTTCGGTTTCGTTCCATAAATAGCAATAGCCATTTTTGTTATTCAAATTATAAAACGCAAGATTATATATTCGAAGTTTTGTTCTATAGTATAAACTACTAATTTTTGATTTGGGTGCCATCAGAACCGCCTGCAAATCAACAGTAAAAACAAAACTTTCTTCAGCTCTGTCTTTTTCTTTCTCTGCCCGAGCTTCTTCTCTCTTACTTTGATGTTCTAAATAATCTTCTTGAGACTTATTGCCAACTTTAAACAGGGCACATATCTCACATTGGTCCTTTTTAGGACAGTACAATCCAAGATTGTGGACATCAAATTCTTCATAAAACTTACAAATGGACAAAGCATGCACGTTGCGTGTTTTACACCAATCGTTGACATAAAAATCGTAAAGGGATCGTTTTGATCGCCATTCTGGCAACAAATACTTATTTTAAAATAAATTTTCAGTATTGACTTTGATCGTACTATGCAGGCATAATAAAAAATTGCGGATGATAGACGTGCACAAGTGCCTTTAAAGAAACCACGTTTTCAAACCTGAATATAAATATAAATACCTCCACTATATAAATAGACAGATAAAAATACGAGATATTAATTAAATCACTAATAAATTCCGACGTTAATGCATAATTATACAATACCTGCTGAGTACAACAATTCTGTGATTTATTCTACAGAAAAACTGCTAACTCCAATCTGTTTATATTCTAGGTTAACTTGCCTATTAACGGCAATTATTATTCATTTTCCAATAAAGTTTATGCAAAATACAATAAAAATACATACCTCTGCAATATTCCAATTGTTACACATTCATTTACACCATGCAGTAACACCGAACTAAGTAATTATTTGCAAGAGCAGACATGTCGGAATAGAAAACTCAGTAGTGAATGCCGGTTAAGATGGAGTTAGCGGTGAACTTTTGAAGACATGGATTTGACAGTTTTACTCATCACCTGTTTTTAACGATTTAAAATAAAAATTGACACTAGCTGTTTTTTCCAGATTGTGTATAATTTTTTTCTGGTTTGAATGATAGGAAAAACATAATAACGGTACAAAACGGCTTTAGCAGGTTTACACTCTAAGCCGACGATTTGAAGCTTCGAATAGAATTGTTTATCATTTATGGAGAAATTGTTTGTATCTCAAGACATTCGAGAGTTATGTCTGATATAAAGTGGAGTCAAGTCGGGAGATCTTGCTGTCCACTCAATTACACCTCTTCAAACAATCCAGCTCTGAGGGAAATTTGATGATTATGCGTTCAATCGTCTTAAAAAATACCTTGTTGCTAGACTTTCTTGCTACCCTGTATATATATATATATATATATATATATATATATATATATATATATATATATATATATATATATATATATATATATATATATATATATATATATATATATATATATATATATATATATATATATATATATATATAGATATATATATACATATATAAATATATATATATATATATATATATATATATATATATATATATATATATATATATATATATATAATTTCTTTCTCATTACACAACCACACCATAAAATAGAAAAACTTATTTTGAATAAAATGTGAATGAAATCAAACTGTGAATATGCAGTTGAATAATAGTATTTGCTTTCAGGATATAATTACTTTTGTATATTTAAAAATCCGGACATCCTACTGCGTAGCACTAGGAATGATAAAACCCCTCGGCGCATGTGCATTTCGTAATTCCTATCTAAAAAACGCTATATTTTTTTATTCTTCTTGAGGAAAAATGGGAAAAAAAAATTCTCTTATGAAATCATATGTGTTTTATTGATATCCGTTGGAATTTTTAAAATCGGACAAGATCCCAACTTTTTGTCGTGAGACTATAACCCCTTTAGCTTCGCCTCGGCGTTAAAATAAGTAACATTTCTTCAGTAACCTTGAAGTTAAATAATAAAACTCTCTACCTAAGTACAATTTTTTTTTAAAACTATATCTACAAACTATTCATTCGTAAATTCATTATTTGCTAATGGTCAAAACTCATCATACTTAATGGCAAAATCAGTAAATATATAGTACTAAATGAGTATGCTAATTTTGTGGTGTAAACGTAGTAAATTTGAAAATAGCTCAAAATTAGATAGGTTTCGCACTTTTACACACATCAAGTATAATATATCTACTAATATTCAAGAAATATCCAAGTGATTTACAAATATTTGTTTTAAGATTAAGTACATTAAAAAAACTTCGACTTTAGAACAATTTTATTTTAAAAATGTAAGGTTCAAAATTTCGATTTATGAAACTCAAACTGTGCTTAGTTTGTATAATGTGCGCACATATTCTATAAACAACCAGGCATTATCGGAAATTGCAAATAAGTCGAAAAATCTCATTAATCGAGTGTTCATTAGATTATGAAGTTTCTTTTTAAATGACTGTGTTCTTTCAGTAGTTACATATAGTAAGATGCCTCATAGTATTTTCTTAAATTAACTGATCAAAATTGTATTTTTGTGTATCTCACATTTATCTGAGTGAAATGAAAGTGAATCAATATTAACAGTTTGCTAGATGGTACTCAATGAGACTGCAACTAGAGAGCAAGAACAAATACTGGCGTTTATTTTCATCTGAATGTTAATGTTAATAGAATTTATATTGAAGCAATCTTCCGTAATATTCCCCGGAACTAATGGGTGAGAATTTCCTTCAGTCCATCCTTGATTCAACTCTGCAGCGTTTGATAATCAAAACGGCGACTTTCTCCAACTTTCTCTTAACGGCTCTCTTGGTACCTGCCCCGCAGCGCCCCGTACCGCAACGGCGAAGACGTTAACTAACGCACTTGGAAATTACAAATTAGAACTTATATTTTCGACACCCTCTTCGACGGGTGGGCCGCTGCCGAGGTTCGCCACCGTTTCACCGCGTTACTCCCAGTTACTCTGATTAAATCTGATAGTGGTTTTCGAGGGTACGGAATTAATCGTGAAACCGTTTCTGCGAATATAATTTTTTTGGGGAAATATGTGGATTATTCACTGTATCTTGTAAGAGAATGGTGGTAGCTGGAAATAGAGAATTTTGAGATTCTCCGACTATTTGGCTTCATTCATTACACATCCAATACTAACTATGTGAATGAGAAATTTTTATCTTTCCATCATAGTACCATATACTAACATTTCAAGCGTGACTTATCGGAAGATTTGACCAATATTGAATAGGGTTATTGAAAAAAAATTTAATTAAAAAAAAAATTAAACTGGGACATTTGCGGAAGCAGTACCTACACTGTGTCCAATTTTCGATACTTTCTAATGGTCTCTCCGTTATTTTTGAAGATAGAGGGTTGCGGTTTTCGCGACAGTGTGCTACTTTTTCGTAAAACTGGAGATGCCGTCAACATAATTTTAATAGCCCTTTTAGTTTTTAATATACATGGCATTTTTGAAAATGTTGCATTTTAGGATCCCCGTCGTATCGCCATTATCATTCATTTCATCGAAAAGGTAATACATCATTCTAATAGATTTTTTTCCGTAGAATGCAGTGGTGCAGATAACTTTTGTTACATATTTACTATTTCGGAGTTATAAAGCAAACTTATGTTCATTTAAATGGAATATCCTGTATATTCATAGACTATAAAATTTGTCTTTTTTTTACCTTTTCAAAAATATGTGATAGTATAAACTTTTTCTCAGAAACGCGCAAATAAATGACAATTTTCTGAAATTAAATGCATAATTTAATAGTAGGCCATGGATATTGTTCACCACAAAGAAACAAAAATAAATGTCAAACCAAGATCATCGGTTTTTGGATCGACTTTTGGTTTATAAAGGTGTTTATTTTCGTTCTTTTGGTATTATTATTTAATTGATATTAATCAATGTCTTCGAGTAATGCTGAGTATGGAAATTATGAAAAATATGATATGCTTGTATGTTTTATACAGAGTAATGAAAATTCTGAAGAAGCTTCGGAATTATATTTCCTAAGGTACGTAAGCTATAATGGCTATGAAAATCTTCATTATCATTTTAATTCTTTTCTTGTTAGATATCTTGTTAGATCCCAGAAGGCAACCGTTTTTTGAAATATTTGCTCGTTTAAGATCAAATTTTGTTGAGCACGGGTCATTTGTTCACCCGCATGCTAAAATATACTACAAAGAGAGCAGGAAAGAAAAGAGATAGATACTTTGGGATATATAGAAGCAACACCTTTGTCCTTATAGAAAAATTGAGAAGGAAATTGGTGTGCCAGGAACTGACAGCATTGCAGAACTTCGAGGGGCAATTCCTTTAGCCTCTCGAAATCTGCGAATGAGAACAAAGGTTCTTTTAAACGCTTTTCAAAGAATTACAAAGATGTGCCAATTTTGCATCAGAAAAAATGGTCGTCAATCTGAACAATTTTTTTTTAATATTGTTATTCATTTGTGTTTGTAATATTGTTACTTTACGCTACAAAACTGTTAACACAAAATTACTGATAGAAAAGAAATCTATAGGGTAAACCGAGGAGAGATGCCCCGTTTTTTTTGTTTGGACTAAAAAGCATTGAGAAACTGAATATTTATTAAATCTTTTACAATATAACGAAAATATAAACTCTTAACTTCTATAAAAATTTAAACCAGACCTTAACTAATCAAAATGCGAAAGTAACAATAAATTTTTGAAAACACTAAAATTGGCGTCTCTCCTCGAGTATAGAGGAGAGATGCCAAAACGTGCGAGGATGCCTAATGCATTATTTGGTTCTTAATAACATTTTCCCGCAAGGTTGACAAATATTTGTGAACGTAGTGCATCCCTCATGTAGCACGTAGTGCATCCCAAATGTATCACAGTGGATACATTGTATCCAGTCCTCTACCTTCTTTGTCCCATAATAGTCTTCCTCGCAGCCTTTACATGCGTATTCATCAAGTTCCTCCTTGTCCATATCCGAGTGACTGTCGTGAACGGAGAAACCATCCTCGTCTGAACTGCTTGCCACGTTTCCACGTTTTCGTGTTGGTGCTTTTTATTAAATGTGTCTTTGATTTTCATTTTTTCCGCCAACCTGAAGGCCATTTCACGGACATCAGTACGCGTTGGTGTAAATCCTCTTCTTTGCAACTTTTTAATGTGACTTCAAAGCTTTCTTTCGGCATCTTCACCTAACACACCACCTGGTCCCATTCTACCATTGGAAAAGTCGTTCTTCTGCATTCATTCACAGCTGAATTCAAGTCCGCTTCAGTCCAGGAACCCCTCGAAGGGCACTTGCGCTTATAAAAGGTCGGCATATCTGTAAGAAAATTAACTTTGTACCGCAGGCATCTCACCCTTCGTTCAAGTGGCATCTCTCCTAAACATATGGAAGAGATGCCACTTGCAATAAATTCAGTTTGTCTGTAGGTAGAACCGACCGCTACGAAGCACTAAACTCCCTTAAACTATAACATTTCATATCGGTATTTGCTTGCGAACAAATCTTTTGTTTTCATAGGGAATGAGAACGGTTTTTGTACCCCCTTAAAAACTTTGAGGGTGCATGAAAGTATTTTTAAAGCAGTACTTACCAGCAAACACAGTTTTATCTTATGGCACTAACACACGAGGGTTTATGGAACATACAGATCACTACGTACCTGGTGCGAGAACCATCTGTTCATTAGAGGCCGAAATATTGCCGTTTGGCATCTCTCCTCATGTGGCATCTGTCCTCGGTTTACCCTATGTATTTTTTAAGTGAAAGATACCTTTATGCAAGGTACCCAATTTCTCGTTAGTAATATGCAGCTTTCACTTGTTCATTGTTGTTATCCATGGCTTACTATTAAATTATGCATTTAATTCCAGAAAATTGTCATTTATTTGCGCTTTTCTGAAAGAAAGTTTATACTATCAAATATTTCTGAAAAGGTAGAAAAAAGACAAATTTTATAGTCTATAAATATACAGGGGATTCCATTTAAAAAAACATAAGTTTGCTTTATACATAACTCGAACATAGTAAAAATGTAACAAAAATTATTTACACCATTCTGCCGTCCTGAGCAAGAAGGCAGTATCTCCAATTTTTACTATTTTCAAATTTCCTTTTTCTATAGACTCCTCATATGACTATGAGTATACCTTACAAAGCTAGAGAGCAGTAAGTGTTCATCAATCGGTCTGGTAGACTATAAAAATTGCAGTAACTCAACTTGTTATTAGGTATTCCTTAGCTTAAAGGCAGTAACTACCTTATACAAGTCTTTAAAGTAGTATCTCCTTCAGAAAATGGAGGTACTGTTTTTTAATTTAGCTACATGCCCCGCCACAATTCTTATTTCCTGGATGTAAACTAACCTCAAACGTGTTGGTTCCTGCCAGTTTGCTGTGAAAAGTCCCTTTGCGTGTGTACGCGTTAATCTCATCAATAATACAAAAATTAGTGCGTGAAGTTAGATCCCTTTATTTGCTTCAAGTAGTTTCAAGAGGTAGGTATTATTATTGACTCGGTTGTTAATAGTTTTATTGCCATATATTATTTGTTAACAGTTAAACTAAAGATACTTAAATTATGGAAAGCCGCGGGAAGAAAATATTGCGAATGCTGCAGACAATGGAAGCCACAAATCCAAGTTCTGATGAGGGAGGGTGTGACAGTGAAGAGACAGAAGCCAAAAAATATATTAACTTAGAACCGGTCCAACTGCAAACCACCGAAAGTGAAGATTCAGCTTTGCAAACTACATCCACTTCAACGAATTTCCTAGCGGATTCTGATGACTCACTTAAAGACCCTGACTTTTTGCAATCAGATTCAGAAGATAGCGTTGAATCAGAATCAGATGACATATCCAGAGCCAATAATAATACTTCGATCAATAAGAACATTACAACAGCTGCTTCAACCAGTGTCATAGCTTCAACAAGTATTACCGCATCTTGTAGTGAAACACCTGAAAATCGAAGACAATTTTGGCAGAATCTTCACATCAATGATGCTGCTGTCGATTTAAGATCGGATTTTGATGATATTTAATACCTACATGGATTTTGTGTTTTTTGAATAATTGATTTTATGTCTAAGTATTTGTTTTTGTTTGTGTATTCTGTATAATTGAGTTAATGGTGTGATAAAAGAATTCTTAACTAATAAAGTAAAAAAAAAATGCTTTTTGCTTTTTGTTATCACCGTGCTTTCCACTTGGGAAATACTACACTTAGAAGCAGTTAGCGCCAAACAATTGGATTTACTGCTTTTTTATGCAGTTCATTCTTACCGATTGTAATGATATGCCTTGCTTAAAAGCAGTAACCGCCATTTTAATTAAAATTTATAGAAATATGGCATAAAAATATGAACGTATTCGATGATAAGCGGAAGGACAACAACCCAGTAGAACAATTCCAGAATCCATAAATATTTTGATGGTGGCACAGCTTCATTTAACAAAATCTGCATTATCTCGAAACTAACATTTGTAGAGATACTGCCTTCTTTCTTAGGAGGGCAGCATTGCATAATACGGAAAAAATCTACAAGAATGTTGTATTACCTCTTCGATAAGATGAAGGATAAAATTCTGTTGGCGGCATCTTCAGTTTCACGAAAAAGGGCACAGTGTCGCGGAAACCGCAACCCTCTATCTTCAAAAATAACGGAGATACCATTCAAAAGTATAGAAAATTGGACATACTGTACACCTCGCTCATGACTTTGAGACTCGTCATTAGCCAGCATTAGTTTAATTCACCTAATATTGATAGTAGGTATGTTCTTATTTACGTGTGTACGCAATCACGTTAACGGATGCACGTCGATGTATTAGAGAGTTTTTGAGACCCTAAATTTACACGTAAATTACGTTTTCGGTTATTCTGAGCATGCGCAGAAGCTTTGAAATTACCGAGACGGTTATTAACCGATAACGTACTACGTTATCATCGGGACCTTAACGTTCGCTTAATAAACGTCCGTTATATTCGCGGTGTTGACAAGTTTAAACGCGCTTGTGTTAAATTGTTATAAACTGAAGAAAAATAGACTATTTAAACTATGATAAGTGACAAATATCATATATACTATCGTGCTAATTCGTTCCAAACTTCTTCCTTTGTATTAAAAATTCGCAAAAAATGTAATTTCTTACTATGTGGCAACTATCAATCGAATCTGCGATCTGATGTTTTGAGATCGACAGTTTCCGTATTTTTATTGGTTATGTCACAGTGCTATTTTGGTTTGTTTATTTGTGTAAATTGGCCTGCTAATTTTGATATTTTTCAACGGGTTTTGTTCACTTGCCACGATAGTTAAAAAAAGACTACGATTTACAGATATGGAGGATCTGTTACTTCTAAGAGTGGTTCTAAGTAATAATCCATTTGAAAACCCAGATATTTGGTCAGTGATTCAGCAGCACATTTCCCTTATAACAGGAAAATTATTTTTAATGAGAACAGTAAAATACATAACCTTCGATGCCTAAGAAATATATTTGCCCAAATTAATCACAATTATTACTACAAACTATTGCATTTACAAGTTGCTTTATGTCCAGACAATTGGGTTTGGTATCTGCAAAGTTTGGCATAACCGTGGCAAATCCTCTCTTTGAAAACGGAAACTTCTTTTCACCTCTTCAACCTCAATATTATACAAATCGAATCCGGGTATGTCTCCATCAATATTTTCACGTTCTTGTTCCTCTTCAAAGATGTTATGTAAGATTATACCTCTCATTAAACCATGATCCACACCCCCGCGCCTGATCGCTATATAGTCTATTACATCTTCCATGATAATTTACCCAAAGAACGCTAATAATAGATGATGAAAATTGGGAAAATCACCCGACAAAAAATAATACAAGAACACAAGAGAGGTTATACTTATTTGACGTTCGCAATAAATTTGAATTCAAAAACTCTTTTAGGATCTTCAACCCGTTAATAACGTTTTCCGTTCTGCGCAAACTCAACATAGCGGTTTACGATAATTACGTTGACTTTAAATAGAAACTCAAAAACTCCATATTAAGACATCAATGTCCGTATGTAAAGGCGGACTCTTTACGTTATTGGTTGCACGTTCTTGGATGCACATTAATGTATCGAGACATCATCGCCCATGTGTAGGGGTCTTATGTGTACATAGGTTGATGCATTGATAAATCTAATCTTATCATTATCAAGTCTACCAAAAATTATTGAATAAAATTGAATGTATGGATTATGAGTGGCACGAATTTTGGAATTTTCGATGTATATTGTGTCCAGCATGACGGTGCAGAACAGTTTTAATCGTCGTGCGGATTCCACTAATCGACTCAGAAACAAATACCATTAAGTATTCGTCGGCTTCCATGACATTGTCATCATTCACTGAAATTCTATTAATGCCCATTCCAATTTCAATAAAAGGCCATTAAGGAGCACCGAGAGGTGCGGTCATAGATTAATAACGGTGTATGACACATATTTACGTTTATCATTTGTCAGCGGTCGCAATCGAATTCATTTGTTTCATCGTCGTAGTGTCCTTCCGCCGATGATTACTAGGATTTCTGTTTCGATTTAATACCGGTAATAGATTTCGTCGAATGTGATTAATGAACGTCGACAAAGTCCTAATATTTATATTGTCGTTTGAACAGATGAAATATCCATTATTTGATTAGCTCATATTGGAGAAACAATTATTACACGCAATAGAGGTAGGGAAATTAGTAAGAAATTAAATATTTCTCGTGATACATAAGCAGAAAGGTGTAAAGTATGATTTTTTTGAATTAAAATAATTGCAAATTTACAATCTATAAATTTTTTGTGTGTATTAAGTAAATATGCCTTGTGGGGGAAACATTTCTCACCTTTTTCTTTCATCGTGTTTTCCTATTCAATCAGATAAGGGGGGGTAATTGTCTCCTTAATATAGGACTGTTGGTGTAAAGATACTAGTACTAGTAACTCATTTAAATAGTTCGTTATTTGTACCTTGTATGTGCGGCGATTTTTTGGATTTCTTCATGTAGAAATTGAATCCTCAACTAATTATGGAGTGTATTGTTTCATATATGCCATTGGGAATTTGCGATTGGCACTTTTAATGAAACCTCTGGATGATAGGTTGACATATCCCTAGTGTCGAAGGTCGTAAGTGCAAATAGGTTTTATTTAGTAAGGCTTTGAATAGCAATGTTTTGTTGATCCTAGAAAGCATGATTTTCTGCCAAGAAGCCAGCACATAATTTACCAGAACTTCAAGTCGAGGTCTTCTTTTAGTTTGGTCATGCCTTTTCCAGGTAAGCCTTTGAGAGAGGTGGAGAAGGCCTGGGTATTTTGTTATTATCGCTTCTGGTATTAGCTCGTCGTTGTAAATGTAAACTATACAGAGTTATTTTGGTTCATCTTTACTCGCCATTTTCTGTACCAGTTGTTGAGTAGGTTGATATTTGCTCTCTCAGAGGCTCTAGAATTTTCATTTATATAGATAACAACTATATCATTAGTAAAGTAGCGATCTTAGTTAATTCAGTTAAATGCTCGGTTACAGGTATGTCTGCAGTGAGGATAGATATAATGAGTGTGAGTCCAACAAGAAAAAATTGTAGGAGAGTGTGTTTATCAATTCAAGAAGTAGACCCGTATGCAATACCTTGTAAGGGCTTTTGGAATATTGTTGAGATCATTTGCTATCTTTCCAACCCTGGACCCTGAGTCCTAAGTGTCACGGTTAAGGAGTTATCTTTTTCTTTAATTTTTTTTCTCAAATTAGACAAAATTTTGCCCTGGTAAGGTTTTTATCAATGCCGGTAAAAGCACCATCCTTTTTGAATATTTTGTAATTTAATAGTGTATATTGATGTTTCGCTGATCTCTTGGTGAAACATGTTGAAATATTCAATGAATCTAAAAGAAACACTTGGAAAAGTTTCACAATGTATATTGATTGATAACCCGAAACAATTGTCAAGATATTATTTTCAATATACATTATAGAACTTTGCCAAGTGTTCATTAAATATTCTGTAATTTATGCTTGTTCAAATAATTAATAGTTTTTATTACAATTGACAGTACCAAAGAATTTTTATTCTTCGAATTTGTGAAAATAGATCAACTTTAACATTGAATATTGAAAAATTAACAAGAATTGACAGCTCCATTTCATTTTAAGAACTTTTCTATTGGATGACCTTTCCAATGTTATGCTACACATTGAGAAAAAAATATTTCTGATTTATATAACGGTTGAAATAAGAATATATATATATATATATATATATATATATATATATATATATATATATATATATATATATATATATATATATATATATATATATATATATATATATATCTATATGAAAAACTTGGTTCTCGTAATGAACCGCGTAAAAGATTCGAGGAATCTCGTGGACTCAACCTGCCTACTCCACACAAAATTTCACTGCGTTTTCGATCTTTTTCTATTTCTAAAATTTTTGTGCTATTGAAGTTGAAACTATTATTCTCATTGTTTTTATGAAAAATTAGAGAAATTTTAGAAATGTTGCATATTCAAAAAAATTTAAATAAAGTCGTAAATGATAGAACAGATATAAAACATTTAAGTTCAATATACGCAGATTCAATTCTTTAATTTTTATAAGAAACAACATAAATCAAAACAAAATAATTCAACAAACAAACTCTATATATAAATGAATAGTTCCCTATTCTTTAACTTTTCAAAACCAAAATAATTTGATTCTATTTCGAACATTACGTGGGTAAACTTACCATATAATAATAACAGATTTGAATGTTAATATTGGACTGAATAGCACGTAATAAATAACAGAGAACGGTCACAGCCGAAAAATTTGGATGAAACATAGTAGTCTTTTTAAACTATTCAAATTTTTTCAAATCAATAAATGTCAAAGAAATTTCAATATTTCAAAAGTTTTGAAATATTGAAGCCTGTTATTGCTAATTATCAAGAAGTTATATATAATATACATAGATATATTTATATATATAATATTATATGTACATACGTATTTCAGACTATATAAGTTTGCATTCACATCCCTAAACTAATGATGATTATTTCAAAGACTGCTAAAAAATGGAAATAAAAATGGGTCATGTCAATCCTCGAAGAAATTAATTAACGGAATTTATTTTTCGAGTTGTATTTAATTAGAAGAGTTACCAACTACCTCGAATTCACGATAACAATCCCAGGGAATTATCACGGATTCGCTCCGTAAAGCAATGGAAAAATTCAACGCTATCACGAATATAACAATAATCATAATTAAATCTGATTAAAGTGACAGGTATTACTCCACTTTATAATTAATAAATCACGCTAATGTACAATTCATGATGAGGATGGGTGATACAATAGAAAAAATTCGCTGTCCCTAGAGTGACATATGAGTGACCGGGTGCCTAGCCCTTGGAGCACCGCGGGGAGCTTCACCCTTAGTGACAGGATTTTCACGGGGAAAATGACTGATCGAAACGCGATTTTACATTATGCATATCGAAAAGAATCAGATAGCTTGAATTAATTTTACTGAAATTGTTACATTGTTTCAATAATTGAAAATTTCACGAAATGAATATATCAACATGTTCGTTCAATAAGGAATTTCAGGTTAAATCTGTCCCAGAATATTTTTTCTTTCAAAATTTTTTAGGTATGCAGTTAAAATATTCTTTAGAGGTACTTAAGTTAAATTATATTATTTTTAAATTTGTTAGTTAACATTGTAGAATGTATTTCATATGCGTGTTGGAAAATCTGAGGGAAAAAAAATATATCGCAGCGAGCTGCATTAGAAAAGCAGGTTTACATAACGTATCCATAAATAAATCCTAAAAAAAATACGCGCTCTGTCGTTTAAACAATATTTATTTCCTTCTACAGGGAGGGGGTAGTTGGTCAACCCCCAAGCATTTATTTCCCTCTCCAGGGAGGGGGTGGTGGTTGAGGTGGTCAACCCCACAACCAATGTATATCGAAATAAATACCATCCGAGATATCATACGAAACTACCTACCTACAATATTTCGACCCTATGTTTCCAAAATTGAGCCTTGTTGCGAATTTGAACCAAAACCAATCCCAAACAATGTATCATACGTAACTACCTACTCACAAACCTTCAATCCTATTGCTCCAAAATTATGCCCTTCATCATGTAAACAAGATTAATTTCTTCCCCCAGGGGGTAATCCCCCCAAACCAATTTGAACCAAAACGAATCCTATCGAAGATAATTTCCGAAAATATCTACTCACAAACTTTCAACTCTATTACTCCGACCTTTATCGTGTAAACAAGATTCACTTCTTCTCCTGAGGGACCAACCGCTCAACCAATTCGAACCAAAACCAATACCGTACAAAATATCATACAATACTACCTAGATACAAACTTTCAACCCTATTTCTACAAAATCGTGTCGTGTAAACAGGATTTATAACTCCCCCCTATGGGGGTCCAACCCCCAACCAATTCGAACCAAAACCAATCCCATTCAAGATATCATACGAATCTACCTAGTTGCAAATTTTCAATCCTATTGCTTTAAAATGGTGACCTTCATCGTTTAAACAACGGTAAAATATATAAGCACATACAATAGCTATTTATGCCATCAGTTACGAAATGCCTAATTTTGTGTAACGCGTGAGATTTTTGCGGAACGAACGAAGTGAATTTCGCAAAAACTCACAAGTTACACAAAATTTCATTTCGTAACGTATTGCATACAAGATTTTTTCTAATTTTGAAGAAAGTAATAAAAAAATAAAATTTAATATAAGTGATAAAAATTTGGAAAACATAAATTTAGTTTGTTGCTGTTACTTCATGTTAGTTGTCAGTTTGACATTTTGTAAAAAAGTCTAGACGGAAGGTTTTTAGCGAGATTGATATATTTTTAGTTTTATTTTAAAAAAATGAGTGATTCAAGTTCTGAAGAGCTACCAAGCGATATTGAAGAGGCAGCAGGTAATGCTCTATTATCAGTAATTCCCAAAAAGTCAAAGGCAGTTTATGATTTCGCATACGAAAAATTTGTTACGTGGTGTGATGAGAAGAAAATTAAACATGTTAATGAGAAAGTTTTACTTGCATATTTTGAGGGTAAGAAAGATCTAAAAGTTTCCACATTATGGACACTTTACTCAATGTTAAGGTCTGAACTAAATCTAAAAAGAAATATTGATATTAAAAAATATACAAATTTGGTACCATACATTAAAAGGCAAGCGGACGGGTACAGTGCTAAAAAGTCAAAAGTTTTTATTGAAGAAGATTTTGCCAAATTTTTAGTGGAAGCTGATGACAAAGAATACTTAATGGCTAAGGTTGCAATGATAATTGGAATGGCAGGAGCATGCAGAAAAGCAGAATTAACATTTCTTCCAGTTGAAAATTTTATAGACGAAGGAAGCCATTTTCGTGTTGATATCCCACCTTCAAAAACAAAAGTTATACGGCAGTTTGCAATTGCCACTGGAGACATTGAAAATACGAATCTTGTTGAAATATTAAGAAAATATATTAAGTTGCGTCCCCAGGTTTTTAAACACAACAGATTTTTTGTAAAATATGCGAATGGAAAATGTACCAGAAATCCTGTGGGAATTAACCCATTTAAGCAGTCTGCCAAAAGTTATTGCACAATTTCTTGGTCTTTCAAATCCTGTTCTATATACTGGCTACTGCTTCAGAAGAAGCTCTGCCACTTTCCTAGCAGTACAGTGGCGCTGATATTTTAAAATTAAAGAGGCATGGAGGTTGGAAATCTACCTCTGTTGCGGAGGGATATGTTGAAAATTCCATGAATAATAAAAAACTTATAGCGCAAGAAATATTTTGTGAAACATCTAATGCAATGTGCGCCGCTTCCCAAATAACAGCAAGTTCGAGCAATGAAAAAAATATTTGAATAATTGCAATAATTGTGTATAGATATATAATATTTATATATATATATATATATATATATATATATATATATATATATATATATATATATATATCATATTTATAATGATTAATTCATTTATAATTTATGTTTTTAACTTGTATCATAACAGTTTAATAAATAGAATAATTCTTTTTGTCACTAATTTTGAAATACATTTTTCGTCACCAATTGCATAAAATTTTACTTTATGCAACTAGTTACGAAAGGTAAGACGTTTCATAATGTCAATCAGTTTTAAAAAGTGTCACTTTATATGTCAAAATTAGAAAAACATAAGTCCGTAAGCACAAGCCATTCATTAATTTCAAAATGTTATAATTTAGATAATAATGATTTCCTGGAGAATAGCAAGGAAATACGAGTAGATAGATAAGTTTTGTCGATGAAATTATATTTTGCTCTCATTTTTGTTCTTCTTTACATAAAAACTCTCAACTCCATGTGTCGTTTCGTACTGTGAAGGTAAAAAAAAAATTAAGTCCCATATAATTAAACCCAGCAGAACAAATGATCTGAAATGTGCTATCTACGAATTTTCTTGAGAACTAATCTATCAAAATTTGAGAAAATCAGTAAAGGTTTTGACATCTTCACCTTTGAGAAAGGAAGTGCATGGGCGGAAGTTTTTCAACAAAAATAAATGTGGAAATGGGTTATAAACAAAATATCCGAAGTGTGGCCTTATTAGGCTCTTTAGAAGGTGTAGAGTTCTTGTTTCTTCGTGGATTTTGAGGATTTTCTCATTTCCGTATTGCCTCTAAATTGACCTCTTAGAAGCTATTGTATTTTAAACAGTCAAGAATGAATAAAAAGAAAGTAGAAGTGAAAGTATTCTGAAACATCGTTGGCAACTATGGGGAAAGTAAAGAGGGAAAATCAGAATGAGTTAAAAAATTCTAAAATTGAGTAATTCATATAACCTAAATAAAAGGTATAATATTTTCCTATAAACATACTTTCATTCCACCGAAATTAATCAAAAATAAATGCTTGTTTTTTTAAACTGATATATTTTTGATTTTCTAGTTTCAAAATGAAAATATTTTGTGTTAAATTCGAAGAATATAAATTTCAAGCTGAACGGAATTAATGGAGAGGAAGCAGAAGCAGAAAAATCGCGATAAAAATTTTTTGCCACCGAATTATTGTTTATTCAACTATCCAGTTAGTGTCTGAATTTTTTCATTTCCTAATTTTCGTATTTGATATGGTTAAATAATGTTTATTGTGAAATTGTCCTAAATGGTAGTTTTGCTCAAGCCATAATAGCCGTTCTCGGCCGCATCTTTACCCCTCTGAGAAAATTTTTATTAGTGATCAGTTCCGGCAATCCAAACCTTCTTTTAGGAAATTTCCTCCTCTTTTTGAATATTTTTCTAGATTTCAAAACTCTCAATTGGTTCCTGAGATATTTGCAAAAAAACTGAACCCTCCCTTTTTTCTTTCAGTGAATTTTTCACAATTTTCGCGAGCGAAACTTTATTTTTTCAAAGAATAACAACATTTTATTTCGAATCGAATGATATCTTGATAATATTTTTCTGAGAATGCTTAAAAATGTTGAACAAAAGAGCACTTGTTGATTAGACTATCTATGTCACATCCCAATACGAGAATGCTGAATCAAAAAAACTCCAATAAACAAATCGTGATATTATAATCTAGAAAGACATGCAATTTCAAAATTGGTTTTTCCTCATTTTTGTAAGATGAGTTTTCATATCTGCCTCTCGAACATCCATATATTTCATCGTATGCATATCGAATGACGTTAGAACTACGACCCAGCTACCGATATTATATATATAGAGAAATATATAGAGAAATGCGCATTTGCATGCTGCCTAAAGTATATTAAACTCATAAATCTTCCTCCGACCAATTTGATTTTCTTCTCCCTATAACCCAACCGTCATATGCAAATGGAGATGTATAAATATTTTTAATATCGGAATGGATATACTTCACATTTGGAAACTTTAATATATTCTCGACCTGTCTTTTATTGGCTCCCTAGTGCGATTTGCTGCGAAAATCTTATGAATATTTCAGCTTGTGTATATATTATTCGGTTTTCCAGAGCACCCAGTATGCTCAATAAGGTATAAAGCAGAAGACATTTGATATTACCGATATAACTCAAGGAAGTTTAGAATCACTCTTGTGAGGAATTCAGATGATGTAAATAAATCCATCAATCATTATCATTAGGTCTCAGACTAATGGATGCCTAAAAAATGAAGGACACCCTACTGCGTAGCACTAGGAATGATAAAACCCCTCGGCGCATGTGCATGTCGTCAATATTTTTTGAATATACCTATTATATAAATTAAATAACAATGAAATTCGATTTTACGAATGAAGTGAAGGAAAATTGCAATAAATGTATTAATAAGTCGATATTACGAATAAAATCCGTGAAATTTAGCAAAAAAATTCATTGTTAGACTGTCAAATTTGAATATCCTATCCCGGCTCATTTTTCTGCAAATTATGAATCAAATTGATAAGATATCTCTATGGATGTGAAGCAGACACAGATGCAGAATCAAGCTTAAGCTATCAACGTCGCTTGGTTACCTTGGCACACAGAGCACTTCGACGCATGTTTTGTAGGACTTCGTACATATCGACCTTGGCGCATGCGCATGTCGTAATGCCTATCTAAAAAACGCTATAATCTTTTAGTCTTTGTTGGTAAAAATTGGGAATTCAAATTCCCTAATGAAATCATATGTGTTTTGTCGATATCCGTTGGAATTTTTAAAATCGGGCCAGCTACCAACGTCGTGAGACTATAACCTCTTTAGCTTCGCCTCAGAGTAAAAAAAAAATGTGAATATCAATATGCAGCAGAAAATATGTACCTATCAACGAAATATCCTCAGATATATCCGTGTAAAGAAAGTTTCTTACAATTATTGCCTGCCATGAATGCATTTCCTGAAATGATTTTCAATGTATTTTTGAGGATATTATCCCATTATCCGTGATTATTTCCACTCAGGAAATACCTACAGTTTAACGCCAGTTCCGAACGGCAAATGGGCTTGTAAACGATGTACATTACCCAACAATTTATCTTATATATAGAACCACTAAATTCCGGACATACGCAACACCCAAGACCAAGGTGGGACTCGAACCCAAAACCTGATTGTATATAGATAAAATTTTTTCGTTTCAGAATACAATGTTTCATAAATATAAACTCGTAAGCAGCAGAGCTTCATCATTAAAGTATTTTTCGCGCGAAATGCATCGCGTCGAGAAACGACTCCAACGAATCGAATTACATTTTGGAAAATCATGTTTAAACAGCAAACCGAATTTTACAAACGTCAAAACACCGTCAGTATGTAAATATTCTCATTTTGACACGTGGCGAAACTCCAAAATGATTATATCACGTCGTCCAGGGTATATTCACTTATCAATACGCAGAAGTAATGCAAAATTCACGGATTCTATTGGTTTATTCATAAATGAGTTATATAATCAGTAATAATATCACAAGAGCATCGAAAATAATCGATTATACTTCCGAGTCACGAGACGTGACTCCTGAGTGGTGTTTTGAGAAAATACGTCGAGTGACGAGGTCAGTATAATCGATTATTTTTGATTGCTCGAGTGGTATTCGGTACGATTATATAACGAATAAAAAATATGATTTTTTTTTGACAAACGTCAAAACATCGTCAATACGAAAATATTCACATTTTGACACGAGGCGAAACACCAAAACGATTATATCACGTCGTCAAGGGTATATTCACTTTTCGTAACCCCATATTGTTATTTTGATTTAACGGTATTCAGATGACAATTGAAAAGTCAGTGTTAACGTCCGCCGGCCGTTATAATTTCATAGCGGCCGGCGGCCGTTATGAAATCACTTGTTCAAATATTTATTTCAAAACATCATTCTGCTTACAATAACAACATTGAAATCTTGGTCCACAGCGAGTTGGGAGAATAAACCTCTGATTTTCATTTCGCATAGGCTAATAATACATCTTCATTGACCACCTTTACATTCTTGCTTTTACGCCACATTTCAAAATTTTCATATTCTTTTTGATATCGCTCTCGAGTTATGTTCGGCAGTTAATCAACACTCGCTGCACTGCACATGATTCTCCCAATATTTCTAAAGGAATTTGATTTTGTTCCTCAATTTCATCCATGGTCGTCGTTAAAGCGAACATGAGAACACAAAAAACTGACGTTGTTTATAAAACTGTCAAACTGTTCCATGACAACAGAGTGCACGACGTTGGGAGTTTTCTTTAGAATTGCGAGGTACGGAGTTTTTTCTTTCTTCGGAATCAAAATATAATTTTTCAACGGGATTACGAAAACTTTTTAACGACAGACGGCCGATGCGCAAATAACGGATTCGGTTAGTTATAATACAATATCCAACCTCATCCGTTATTTGCTACATATCGGCCTTGTTACGTTAATAACTATATCAATACGCAGAAGTAATGCAAAATTCACGGATTCTATTGACTTATTTATACATGAGTGATATATAATACCACTAGAGATGAAATTTTTCCGGCAAAATTTCTCTATTGTAATATGAAGGTTTGTTGCTTAGGCAATTTCGCGAATTACATTTGTATCAAAATCACGAGCCGTCAGGCGAGTGATTTTGGAAAAAATGTCATGAGCTAAATTGTCTTGAATGTTACAAGAGAGAAATTTTACCTGCTTAAATTTCATCTCGAGTGGTATTCGACATGACTATTTCACGAGAAAATATGTCTAACAGTAATATAGGTCACATTTGAGAAAGTCAAGAAAATAACCTACGAATGTGAGAAATGTCAAAATATTATCGATAAAATAATAGGTAACTTGCTAAGTTTTGCCGGCTTGCATAATATTTTATCGCTGTGAAACGAGAGTTGCTATGGCAACTTCCTCACTAAAAATGGAATGAGTGAAATAGTCAGTAGTAATACTTTAAGTACTTCAGGTTAAATATCGATAACTTGTTGCATAATTACAAAGAGTGTCCGTTCAACAGTTTTATTGTATCATTGAAGATTATGACATTTTTATACTGAATCTTTATTAATAATTATTAAGATCATAAACGCATCAAAACCTACATAAAACCTTAGTTACTCATAATAGATTAGTTACCATAATATAATACGTTAGTTACGAAAGCATAATACGTTAGATACCAAATAATATTAGAACTAGTTTTGATGAACATATAAAACAATATTTTGACAGTTTTCAATCTTGATGGATACACCTTTGCCGATAGCGTCTGCTTGTCCTCTAAAACGTCATCTTCCGTGTAGTGGTCATCTTCGCTAATTCATTAGTTCGTTAGGCTCCTCCAATTCCAATTAAAAAAGCAACTTTCATCAATAAAAACTCCTCATCTGGGACAAAAAACAAAAATTCGTTGACTTGTTCTCTTGTAAATACTTTTGACTTTTTTGCAGTATATCCAACATTTTTCTTCTTGATGAAACGTATTAAAGCGCCGTATTTATCGTTCTCCACACATTCCTTAAGTTCTAATATGGAATATTTCTGCCATAAGGATGAGGCAGAATATTTCTCAGAGAGTTTTGCAAAATACACCAGCAACACCGTTTCTTCTGCACCTTGAATATGTTCTTTGTTTCGCCACTCACTAAACTGTCGATATTATTTTTAATAATGGATTTTAGAATTATCCGAAAGCAAGTCCAACCTTATAGTGTTGGCTGCAGCTAATATATCGTCAGGAATATAAAAATCTTGCATGGTTTTAATGACTTTTTGAAATGACGAAATGAAATGACATAAAATCTTGTTGCTTTTATTTTCACATCGCCGTTGTCAATGATGTTGATAAAGCTTTGAATGTAACTCGAATATTAGCGATTCAAAACCGTCTCGGACATTTCTCGGACACCTAGCAATGTCCTCGACTATTATAAATCGCATAATAATCTCGTTATATTAATAGCTATAAATAATCCGACCGCGAAGCGGGAGTATTATTCTGTCAATCTGACACGATTCGTAATTATGCAGGAAGTTTCAGATGTATAACTGTATGTATTTTGAAGTACCTATTGTATTTGATACGATTATTTATTGAGTAAATTAAGTAAAAATCTCCGAATCGACTCATTTCTGAACAGTTATTGAGAAACGTCAAAATTTGAAGGTCGTGTTACTTTTCGATTGGAAGAGCTACTCTATGTATAATCAGCTATTATCGAAATTATACAAGGTAACTTAACTGAATTGATCGTTCTCATTGGTTGAAAATCATACAAAAGAAAAAATCACATTTATAATTTATCTCGTACGTGTAATTTTATTTTATTATTTTGTTATGATATTTAACGAAACTCAATATACTCAGTGAACAATATAAGGAATTGTTTTCCATCTCATCCCTGTGGCAAACACACCGATTAAGAAATCCAAACTCCGACAATATTATTTATCTTATACGACAAATCAAAATTTATGATCCCTACGTCGCAAATTTCATCAAACTTCATTTTCGTCTATGAACTTTTGTATACCCTAGCAAACTTTCGACAACTGTATCGTTGTTTTATTTATTACTCCAACACATAATCTCTATGAAATAACTTTCGGCTAATAGTTCACCAGTTTACTGTTCCGCGGGAGACTGTTAGGGAGTGGATTATGATATATTCGATGTTCGCCAAGTTTTTCCTCGGGATAGAGTTCCTGGTCTTCCGTGAAGATATTGGAAGTTACAAAAACGCATTAAGTGGGTTTTTACCGGCTGGGAACATAAATGGGGGGTTGATAATGTCGACTTTATTATGATCATAATGAAAATGTTGGTTGTTTTTGAAATTCGAATGAATGAAGCAAACAAATATTCTGAAAGTTTTTTCATTATTACCTTACTCCAGTATATATATATATATATATATATATATATATATATATATATATATATATATATATATATATATATATATATATATATATATATATATATATTATTATTTATATATATATATATATATATATATATATATATATATATATATATATATATATATTAATATTTTCTTCAAATTTATTCATAAAAACAATGAGAGTACCTAAATCCTTTGTTTTGGTTTCATTAGATGTGGTTTCCTTATTCACCAATATACCAATAGAGTTAACGTTGAATATAATTGATAAGAAATTGGACGAAATAAAGACACATACTGTATTACCAAAGAATGAATTCAAAGATGGTGTTGAGTTCTGCTCGAAATCGACTTATTTTGGATTTGAGAGTTCATTTTTTTCACAAATTTATGGAACCGCAATGGGTTCCCCAATATCATCTGTAGTTGCTAATTTGGTACTAGAAGAACTAGAAACAACAATAATAGAGAAATTGCAAAACAAACCAATATTCTTTAAAAGATATGTGGACGATTGCTTAACTTCAATACATCCTGAACATGTTGATGAATTGTTAGAAGCATTCAATTCATATCATAATAGATTACAATTTACTAAAGAGATAGAAGAAAATAACAAAATAAATTTTCTAGACATGACAGTTATTAAGAGGGATGACGGATCATTTATTACGAATTGGTATAACAAAAACACTTGGTCTGAAAGATACCTTAATTATGAATCTCTTGTTCCAACGAAATATAAAAAAAGTGTTGATAGAGCAGTTATATTATCAGATCCTGAGATCAGACCTAGAAACATTCAAAAAATTAAAGAAGTACTACATAAGAATAATTATCCAAGACAGTTTCATGAACGTATAATAAAGAAAAGAATCCACCAGATTTATAACCGTTCTTCTCATGAAATTACAACTAATAAAAAAGAAACAAACTACATCGGAATGAAATTTATACCGGAGATTTCATACAAAATCAGCAATGTCATGAAAAAATATAATATAGTGATGAGCCACAAACCTAATAATGTAACTAGATCTTTATACACTAAACTCAAACCAAAGATTGAGCAACGGGATGAAACACATACAATATATAAAATAAATTGTGGTGAATGTGAATCCTGTTACATTGGAAGCACAAAACAATATTTACATAAGAGAATATATGAACATAAATATTCAATACAAACTAATAAAAAATCTACAGCTCTTGCAAAACATGTAATCGAACAATTACATTCTGTCGACTTCGAAAACACAAAAATCATAAAAAGGGAAAAGAACCAGCTAAAAAGGAATGTTTTAGAAATGATCGCAATTCAGAAAGAAGAAATGACGACAATTAATTCAAGAGTGGACATCTAAAATTTTGGAAGAATTTACCATAAAATCATTCATCAAAACCACAGTGGCCATGTAACTTAGAAGAGAAGAAGATAAACTTGCATAGATGTTATTGTATTTGAGGGTTATGTTAATTATTATTTGAAAACGACATAAGTCGAAACGCGTAATTTTAATTTAATTTGTGATATTTGGAGGTAAAATATTATTAAAATTGACTGTATTTGTGGCCTTAACCTAGTAAAACTATACTCCTACTATATATATATATATATATATATATATATATATATATATATATATATATATATATGCATATATAATATATATATATATATATATATATATATATATATATATATATATATATATATATATGTTCAGAAAGATTTCCGCGGTCGGATGTATTTGAAAAACTTGGTTCACGGAATGAACCGCGTAAAAGATTTGAAAAATCTCGACGTTTAGGCTCCTTTTGCGAAGCCATCTCCAGGAGAATAAGAAGGGAAATAATTCAGACACGTGGCCTCAATCTACCTACTCCACGAATCGAATTTAGGAGGAATCGGAAAACAATACGATTGCGTGGTCTCAACCTGCCTACTCCACTAACAGTATTGCTTCCTGTCAACTCTGGTGTCACAATGTGCCTACTCTTCAGGGGCGACTGTCGGGCCGCTCGTCGCGGTGGCCGTATTTATAGGGAGGGGGTGGGTACTCACGCTCATCAGTGCGGGATGCACTCTGATTGGGCGTTACATGGCGACCACTGAGAAGTGGTTTCCATGCTGATGGGAGTCTGTGACTGTCATCTCTGGTGTTCAAACAATTTGGACGTTTTTCTATTTCTACAGCTTCACGGATAATTCGGGATTTGAAAGATCGGACGGGAGCAATAGTTCTTGTATTGGGGAAATCGATAATGTGGCCTGTTTGGGTGTGATGTTGGGAAAGGGCGTTGGCGATATCTGAGTGTCTTACCGAAAGTGAATGTTCCTTGGCACGGACCTGAATTCGTCGGTTCGTTTGTCCTATATAGGAACGAGGACAATTGGAACAGGGAATCTCATAAACACCGTGATTTTCGTTAGGAATTTTATCCTTGACGGATCTGACCAGATGGGAGAGTTTTTGTTGAGTAGTGAATATTGTTTTGATGTTTGTGTTTTTGAGAGATCTTGCGATCTTATCTGTTACTCCTTTGATGTAAGGAAGAAATAATTTAGGTGTAGATTCTTGTTCAGTGGGATTGGAAGGTGGTAGAGGTGGGGTGATATTTGTGTGTTTGCGTATGCTCTTGTCGATTTGATATGTGTTGTAACCGTTCCGTAATAATATATGTTTTAGAGTTTTGAGTTCTGATTCACGGTGTTCGTCGTCAGATAGTCGAATGGAACGGTAGATTAGGGTATTAACTACAGAGTTAAGTTGAGAAGGATGGTGGTGAGACTGGGCATTCAGATAACGGTTTGTATGAGTGGGTTTACGATAAACTGAATAGGAGAAGCCTTGGGATGGAAATTTTTTGATCATGACATCGAGGAATGGCAGAGACCCATCGTTTTCCACTTCCATTGTGAATTGGATACTTGGATGTATGCCATTCAAATGATTCAAGAAGTGGAGCAACGAGTCTTCGCCATGGGGCCAGATCGCAAAGACATCGTCTACATAACGTAGCCAGCATGATGGTTTAAGGTCGAATGACGAGAGAGCTTGGGTTTCGAAATGTTCCATGAAAATGTTGGCTATGATGGGGGAGAGAGGGGATCCCATTGGGGCTCCCTTGATTTGTCTGAAGAAATTGCCTTGAAAGATGAAATAAGTGTTGGCCATGCAGTGTTTGATCAGGGATAGGTTGTCTGGGGATATTTGATGTTTCGTGTCTAGGATGGAAAGTGTTTCTTCAATGGGGATATTTGTAAATAAGGAGACAATATCAAAACTAACAAGGAGATCTGTTGGGGTAATATCAATACTTTGAAGGAGTTCTATGAAGTGAAAAGAGTTTTTGACGTATGACTGGGTTTGTTCGGCAAGGGGTTGAAGGGTTTTGGCGAGATATTTCGCAAGAGGATGTGTTGGACAATTGTAAGCGCTGACAATGGGTCGAAGTGGAATATTAGGCTTGTGAACTTTAGGTAGACCATAAATTCGAGGGGTTCTAGAAGATTTTTCTCTTGGGATTAGAGACTTTTTTATTTCAGGTGGGAGATTCGATTGGTTGATACGAGATCTTGTGGTTTTCTCCAGGTATGTTGTCGGGTCATGAGTGATACGCTTATAGTCGGGGGTGTCAAGAAGATTGGACATTTTATCGAGGTAAGAAGAAGTGTTAAGAATGACAGTGGCATTGCCTTTATCGGCTGGGAGGACGACTATATTTTGGTCATTGTAAAGTTCTTTGAGAGATTGCCTCTCAGAAAAAGTGAGGTTGGGACGGGGTGGCCGACTTGTACGAAGAATTTTGGCGATGTCATGCCTGGCAGTTTCCGCTTGATCTGTTGGAAGATGGGAAATTGCTTCTTCTGTTTGGGAGAAGATAGTTTCTATGGGGATGGATTTAGGTGTGATGGAATAGTTGAAGCCTTTCGAGAGTGCTTTTGTTGCGATCTCGGAAATTGGAGTGTCAGAATAATTGTGAACAATGGAGGAGGTATAAGATGAAGATGATTTTTGTGGTTTTTGGGAATTAATGAGTTTAGCTAGTTTATTTTTCTGGGTTAAGGTCTTTTGGTCGGAAAGATGTTGTGCCTTGGAGTTGGATAGGCGATCAAAAGTATCCCATAGGATTGTATGGATGTGGAAAGAGTGAAGGTGATGGAAAGTTTTGAGAAGTAGTTCGTTAGTGTGATTTAGGTTGCGTCTGGTAGTGTGAATGGAATCTCTAAGGAGGGCAAAACTTGTTCTATTGAGAATTCGGGTTATGGAGGGGGATTTTGTATGATGCTTGAGCTGTAGAAATTTGGGAATGACACGATGGTCACGACATGATTTCAGAAAAGTGAGGTCACAGAGGAGACGATGTTTTCGGGATAAAAGGGAAGAATAGGATTTTGTGATTGAAAGAAATTCCTCTCCGTAGAGGCGTATAAAATGTTCAGAAAGATTTCCGCGGTCGGAAGTATTTGAAAAACTTGGTTCACGGAATGAACCGCCTAAAAGATTTGAAAAATCTCGACGTTTCGGCTCCTTTTGCGAAGCCATCTTCAGGAGAATTAGAAGGGAAATAATTCAGACTCGTGGCCTCAATCTGCCTACTCCACGAATCGAATTTAGGAGGAATCGGAAACTCGTTGCTCCACTTCTTGAATCATTTGAATGGCATACATCCAACTATCCAATTCACAATGGAAGTGGAAAACGATGGGTCTCTGCCATTCCTCGATGTCATGATCAAAAAATTTCCATCCCAAGGCTTCTCCTATTCAGTTTATCGTAAACCCACTCATACAAACCGTTATCTGAATGCCCAGTCTCACCACCATCCTTCTCAACTTAACTCTGTAGTTAATACCCTAATCTACCGTTCCATTCGACTATCTGACGACGAACACCGTGAATCAGAACTCAAAACTCTAAAACATATATTATTACGGAACGGTTACAACACATATCAAATCGACAAGAGCATACGCAAACACACAAATATCACCCCACCTCTACCACCTTCCAATCCCACTGAACAAGAATCTACACCTAAATTATTTCTTCCTTACATCAAAGGAGTAACAGATAAGATCGCAAGATCTCTCAAAAACACAAACATCAAAACAATATTCACTACTCAACAAAAACTCTCCCATCTGGTCAGATCCGTCAAGGATAAAATTCCTAACGAAAATCACGGTGTTTATGAGATTCCCTGTTCCAATTGTCCTCGTTCCTATATAGGACAAACGAACCGACGAATTCAGGTCCGTGCCAAGGAACATTCACTTTCGGTAAGACACTCAGATATCGCCAACGCCCTTTCCCAACATCACACCCAAACAGGCCACATTATCGATTTCCCCAATACAAGAACTATTGCTCCCGTCCGATCTTTCAAATCCCGAATTATCCGTGAAGCTGTAGAAATAGAAAAACGTCCAAATAGTTTGAACACCAGAGATGACAGTCACAGACTCCCATCAGCATGGAAACCACTTCTCAGTGGTCGCCATGTAACGCCCAATCAGAGTGCATCCCGCACTGATGAGCGTGAGTACCCACCCCCCTCCCCTATAAATACGGCCACGCGACGATCGGCCCGTCAGTTGACTCTGAAGAGTAGGCAGATTGAGACTTCAGAGTTGACAGGAAGCAATACGGTTAGTGGAGTAGGCAGGTTGAGACCACGCAATCGTATTGTTTCCGATTCCTCCTAAATTCGATTCGTGGAGTAGGCAGATTGAGGCCACGAGTCTGAATTATTTCCCTTCTAATTCTCCTGAAGATGGCTTCGCAAAAGGAGCCGAAACGTCGAGATTTTTCAAATCTTTTACGCGGTTCATTCCGTGAACCAAGTTTTTCATATATATATATATATATATATATATATATATATATATATATATATATATATATATATATAAAATTAATATATATATATCAATATATATATATATATATATATATATATATATATATATATATATATATATATACATGTAAAAAGAGGGGTTTCTCAACCCTCCTGAAATATTTTTTTTGTAGAAGAAGAAAACAAATTATTTACTGTACCAACCGTATCATCAAAACTAAACTAGTAATGTATATAGTATAAGTATACATGTATTTAATTGCTCATGAAGAAACTGGATGGCTCTTATTTCTGGAATAACCTAGGAAATTTCAAATATTAGTTGACAGCAGAAGAGTGAGCCTTAAGGGCATGGACGGAAGTTAGGAGTTAATAAAGTGATTCACGCAATAATATGAATACCGCAGTAAAGTCAGAACCTTCACCTCGTTCATTTTTTTTTAATGTTGTGTTTATATTCAAGTAATTATTCCCTTGAATGATAACTTTTATAAAAGTCAAACTCACAAAATACCTACATAATTTTGTAAGTTCACTTAATACTATGATATTTTTCAATTTTTATTATTTTCATACCTACTTCTTTGATATAGAGGATTATTTTGAAAAAAATATTGAAAATTGCAACTAAGGTTAAATTATAGAACAGCCAGAGAAAAATTCGTATTACCGAATTATTTTTGAATAATTTCAGTTAAGTGTTTAGAATTTGTTTTTTGGTATAAGTGTCTTAATTAATATTCAGTTACAAGAAATATTTATGTTGATTATTATTTTAGAAATGTAAATATAGTGATCTCGACAACAAAGTTTCTTGATACAGAAATCGCCCTCCCCCTTGATATATATATATATATATATATATATATATATATATATATATATATATATATATATATATATATATATATATATATATATATATATATATATATATATATATATATATATATATATATATATATATATATATATATATATATATATATATATATATATATATATATATATATATATATATATATATATATATTGTATTTTATATATATATATATATATATGTATATATATATATATATATATATATGTATATATATATGTATATATATATATATATATCTATGTATATATTATATATATATATATATATATATATATATATATAAATATATATATATATATATATATATATATATATATATATATATATCTATTATTATATATATAAATATATAAATATATATATATGTATATATATATATATATATATATATATATATATATATATATATATATATATATATATATATATGTATATATATATATATATATATATATTATATATATATATATATATATATATATAATATTTATATATATATATATATATATATATATATATATATATATATATATATATATATATATATATAGGTACTATCACAAGAAAATGATGAATAAGAATGAAAAATTATGAAATAAATAACAATAACGGATATCCTCCAGAAATTGAGAAAAAGATTGTCAAATGCATGAGCCAGTTTTCAAATTTTCCAAAAAAATAGATATTTTTCAAAACTCGAAATTAAAAACTTATATAGGTGACCCAACACAATTTTAGCCTCGCTGTAAAATCGAAAAGTAATGATATCCTCAAAAATTCCGAATACCATATTAAAATATATATAAGGATTTCAAAAGATTAAACTACACCCCATAAGCCAGGTGTCTATAAACTAATTTACGGTTGACCTGAGGAATATATTGGCCAAACCAGCAGAAACTTTGGTGCTAAAACATATGAAGATATAAAAAAGAAGTTACAAGGAAAACACAGATTTGACATATTAATCACTCCTTCAGGAACATAATCATAGCTTCAATAACGAATTTGAAATATTAGATAGAGATAAGAAGGGCTATAAACTCAATTTATTAGAAGCCCTTCAAATAAGTAGTGGGTTAAGTTCCAATAGTTGGTTTACTGGTCAATTAGATATGAATAATTCATCTTTGTTACATTTATTCTAGTTGAAGTACTGCATCTATGTACCTGTTATGGTTTAACCATTTTCAAATTTCAATTTTGTAGAAGTTTGTATGATTAATCATCTGAAGAAGCCACTGCATTTGGTGAAATAATTGTTATGTTCAACAAAATATAGTGAAAATACAATCTTGAGTCTTATTTATAAAATAAATAGCTTTTTTAATTCCATATAATTTTATTTAATAATCTCGTTTTTCTTGATATTTTGTTTGGATAATAGTTTCCACGTGTTTATTTAATTTCCATTCGAAAACGCGTTAAAAACTAACAGTTGTGATTAAAATATAAATTCATTCTTCCATTGGCAAACCCTTTCAAATTGAAGCTCTGCCATATTGAACAAGATATTCAAATACTCTAGTGTTAGTAATGAGCTCAGTAAATGGTAACTGAAACCTCAATTTTGTTTTATAATTAACGTTTATTTCCAGAAATGATTCTAAATGATGAATGAAATCAGAGATTTCTTCAAATGTCAGATGCTTCATTTGTCTAGGAGTCTCTCCCACTGCATATAAGAGAGATATTTAGGTAGAGATTCCCGCCGCTAGATGGAACTGGCTTCCATAAATTCGTTTTTCATGGGACAATTTTCATATCGATGAACAGTTTAATCTCTAGTTGATTTAGTTATGTAATAATTTCATCAAATTAGCAGTTAACTGATATTTTATTCATATTTTCACATTATACTATAAATAATTTTAGATTAGTTCAAAAAGATCTCTACGTTATCATATCACTATTAGTGTTTTAGTTTTATACTGCCTTTTGTGTTAATTGTAGTACTATTAAACTAACAGTGAGAACACGATTAGTGGAGATCCAAAATAGCTTTATATGCAATGATGTGATGGTTAATTTTATCTAAGCTAAAAAATAAAATTATTTGTTCGAAGATTCACGATTATTCATAAGAAGTGAATATTGAGAAAAGAATTATTATATATATACTTCATTTTCTAAACGATTGCATATTGAAAACTGTTTTAATTTCTACAATAGGTACCTACAGCAGATATTTTTCTAGAATATGAACATTTTGCATAAGTGAAATCGTCTACTTAGGAAATAAGATAGATAGATAGACAGATATAGAGTATATTCTTCAAAACTTCTGGGAAACAGGTTTTTTATAAGCATTTATTCACTAAATAGAAAAAAGGTTCTGATATCTCCTATTTCACTTATTTCAATACTACCGAGCATATTCCATCATATCTCGTAGATTTCTTCGATCTAGGTCTATCAATACCAGTGAAAGAGAGCGAAACAGAAAGAAAATCGTGTTACTGTGCGCGTTCTTCTCGTACTCAACGATCAGACGATGAAATAATCATCTCTGACACGACGATGGCGTACGTATCCAGCAATCAATTTGTATTAATTTTCGACACTTTTATTATTTTAAGTACAATTGAATTTTTAACATATCTTCCTTTTTTTCCTCCCTCTAAGTCTCGGAAATCTAAAGCTTTAGATCAGTAGGAATATAAATGAGATTTAAAAATTAGTTCGCCAAAGAACTATTTTAATTAGTAACGAGTATCGTTGAAGAACTTATTACTCATTATTGTATTAATTATTAGTATTATTTATTATTGTATTGACATGAGGTTAGTTCTTTATGCAAGATGAGATACATTTTCTCTTCTTTTTCATTCTGTGAATGCTATTATGGGTGTCATACCTGTCTGTATTCCGTTTCCAAAAAAGAAGTTTTGGTTCATTATATTACGCAATGTTCTTGACTTTTGTATACATTTTCTGTTTTTCATTTACGCCTTTCAATAGTTTCGAAGTAATCCATTCTTTTTTGATTGTCCCTCTGTTTTTTGCGAGTATTATAGTCGTATTAGATGAGCGGCTAACTGAGAAGTAAACAGTGAAACCGTAAATCACAGATTAGAGAAATAAAATGGAATTAACTCAATATAATCCGAAAATGTTAGCAGTATTTCAAAATAGATCACAATACTATAATCAGAGGTAGATACCGAATTTTCAATCAATGAATTTGATTAATTCATTCAGGAAAAGATTCAGGAAAAATGATAAAATCAACACTTTTATTCTGTTCAGTTCATATGAATTACATTATTTCGTTTTAACATCTTAGCTCAGCGTTTCTCAACCTTTCAGGATGCTGGGCCCATTTTTCAATCATGATTTTCATTCTTCTTCTTCATGTGCCGTCTCTCTTCAGGAGGTTGGCTTTCATCATTGCTATCTTAATTTTGGACGCTGCGGCCCTAAACAGGTCAGATGACGTGGCCTTAAACCACTTTCGCAGATTTCTAAGCCAGGACATTCTTCTCGCTCCAATGGATATTTTTCCCACTATTTTTCCCTGGATTATGAGGCGTAGAAGTTCGTATTTAGGACCTCTCATGATGTGGCCGAGATATTGCAATTTTCTTTTCTTAACTTCCTGTAGGATCTCCCTTTCTTTTTTCATTCTTCTCAGAACCTCCACGTTGGTCGTATGTTCTGTCCATGGTACTCTCAACATCCTACGGTAGGCCCACATCTCGAACGCTTCTATTTTTCTCTCGCAGTACACATTGAGGGTCCATGTTTCTACACCATACAAGAGAACAGGCAATACGTAGCATTTAAGCATCCGAGTTCTCAAGTCCAGGCTGAGGTCGCGACTACAGAGCAGCTTTTTGATTTTCTCATAGATACAACAAAATACATACAATAATAATGTATTTTGAGTTTTCTGGCTCTAAGCCTACACTACGAACTTAATTTTAAACCTTACAAATTACATGTTACGAATAGGTTAGGGATCTATTTCATAGTATTCCCAAAGGGCTCTCAATTACCGAGGAAGAAACCTTCATAGACTTCACAAGTAGCGAAACCAAAAGACAATTCAGTAATAAATCACTCTTGGAATTTTAGAAAGGAGCAGATGATTAATTTTCTGCACTTCAAATGAGGGTATTACGAATTCATTTAGCATTTTTAACATCTAAAACGGATGGGAAAAATGCCCCTTCGATACACTGCAATAGTATGTATTCTATAGGATATAATACGACTACAAACTCACAGTGTCTATTACTAACACTAAGCCTTCCTTCGAAGAACTTTGCTGTGAAAGACAGGCCCTAGGAAGTTACTAATAATTATTAAATTTGTTTTCAATTTAGTAAGTTTTGCTTTAGTAAGTTGTTTCAATTCAATAAGTTAATTATGAGGATATGTATATTGTTTTATATGGTATTACTCCTTTCCTTTGAGTAATTCATCAAATATTTTTAAATATTATTTTCTCTTGGATGTGCTGGCGCCCCTCTGATAGTTTGCTCACTCTCCCCTAGGGGAGCGCGCCTCACAGAATCGCTACCGTAACCTTAAATTAACCATTGAAAATCTAAAATTCATATATGAATAATATAGTAATTAGCACTGAAAGAAATTTAGTAATTAGGTGTGTCTTCGTAGTTATAATATCTCTTTTTTTCATTTTGTTTTCTTGTTTCTACTGTTTTTTTTGTACAGAACATAATGTTCTAGTTATAAATAGAAAAAATATATCGAAATGACATCCGGATATGTTTAATCGTTCTATGCATACAATCACGAGTTTATTGATGGACAACCCTGAAGGAATTGTTCAAGTTACATACTCCATGACCTAGATGCACACCCTTGGTGTGATAACATGTCTCTACATATTTTTGATGAATTGGTTTACCCCGTACTGGGAGAAATTCTACCAAAATGATAAACTTTCTATGGTCCCTTGAACTAAGACGCTGCGACTTCAGGTGGGCATACATATAGGGCAACAAATGAGGATTCTCATATGGCCAAGTGTCTTTTGCGGTTGTATTCTGACATAATGCATAAAATATTCTTGAAAAGTACCCAAGAAAGTAGGTTTTTGGACCCTTGTGTGCGGACATGAGTGACCTGCCTATATGCAATTCGTTATGAAAATCCAAAATTTCTATAATCTCCATATACCCCTCAAATTTCAAATGTATATCATATGATATCACCTTAAAGAATATAGCCCAGCACATGACACATTTCCAATTATTTTACCTCCTATCTAGAGAAAGAAATTCGACAGTTTAGTATACGAAAAACAATACAGCTACAAATTCCTATGAAACTCAACAACCACCAGCTCTAACCACACACTTCACGCCGTATCCCACCAATAACGGCAACTGTCATCGAAGTTAATTGACAAAGCGCCTGCCTCTAATCAGTAATCAGCATTTCTCGCACACAGAGAGACCACAGAGAGCTGCCTGCTCTCTGGTTCCGAAATCCCATGCATAGATATTGCGATATCAATAACAAATAAACGGATTTCTGTAGTGCGTTCTGGATACCGGGTCACGGTTCATGAACGGGGTCGCAATCGGGAATTGGAACATCCTGAATATGATGTCATATTCGCTATTGAAGGTCTGTATTTTTAATTCCGTGAAGCGCATGGATTGGGAGTTTGGTTTCGTTCAGTTGGTATTCAAATTGGAATGATGGATGCATTACTGAATGTTGTTTTGAAAATGTGGTAATTAAGGGTTGTTGGGTTGACTTTTGAATGAAATTAAATGTATAAGAGAATAAATTTCTTACTGTCTCTTTCATATGGAGAATCGAAATTTAATATTAGGGTATAAAAAGATAGATGAAGAAGATATTATGGATAGTTTTCGATAAAATAAATTTATTTTGAATTTATACGTTATACATCATTCAAATATTATTCCAAGTAAAAATGAATGAATGTATCGAATGATATTTTTATCAGAAATATTATAAAGTCATATAGGAGTCCGAGGGCGATTTTTATTGGGGAACAATAAGAAATATCGGATAAAACTTACAGATTTCTGGACAAACATGTTTATTATTAATTTATTAACAATGCCGACGTTTCAATGCTACTTGCATCTTTTTCAAGGCTAGTTAATCAATCTAAAAAACAAATAGTTTGAATAGTTTTTTAGATTGATTAACTAGCCTTGAAATAGATGCAAGTAGCATTGAAACGTCGGCATTGTTAATAAATTAATAATAAACATTTTTGTCCAGAAACCTGTGAGTTTTATCCGATATTATGATAATGGACGTTACCACAATGAACAATAAGAAATATGTTCATTCACTCTGAGTCACATGAGCTGCACTGAAGAGATCTAATAAGATCGTAACAGATGTATTCAGATTTTGAGCCGGGGTGACTTGACGAATTCTATAATTCACCGTTGGATTGTGAATCCAGATCTCTCGTCTAGGAATACATATAACCAGCTTCTTTGGACAGTTGTTCGATAATTTTTAAACTATTGGCGTCTAAAATTAAGATCGTAGAGCCGGAACGGCTAATATCGGTACTACTCTATGGGCCATTAACGGTTTCTTTATATTGCTTGGTAATGGTGTTTACGTTCATTTCATTTTGAGTTTTCGAACGTTTAGCTTCGTAATTTATGCTTTTCTGGACTTCGTATTTTCCAGTGGTTCATTGTGTTTCGATTGAGGACAATATTATCTCTGTTCAACAGTAGATAACCTACCTACGTCAAGTTGAAATTTACACTGAGTTTTTATCATTGAACATGAAAACAAATAATAAAATAAAGGAGAGGACGAATAAATTAATTAGTTAGAGGAACTATGTATACATCGTGAAAAGGCTGTATGATAGAAAACCTATTTATTTAAAAAGTAAAAAAATTTTCAGAAGTTTCAAGAAAATATCTCTGATATGTCTTTTTTAATTACCAACTGAAGAGGTTTTGAGTATAATGGACAAAACTAAGTACTTACCAGCAAAACTGAAAGAAACAACATGAAATAAAAGAAGAATTAACATGAATACTCTGCTTGAATGGTTTGAACGTAATGAGTTATTATATTTTTTGAATTTTCCTGACGTATAACAGCTCTCCTAAAAGTACGGTGGACTTCTGAGAGTCTGGTTTTTTTTTATAAAATCTTTGTTTTCCTGGTAATATAATTGAATATTTTAGTTTTCACCTATTTATAGAGTGAAGTTTTATTTCATATTCTTGAAGTTATGATAAACTGTTATTTTGTTTGTGCAAATAAACATTATTTATTATTATTATTTTAATAGTATCTCTGGTTATTACATGGAAGAAAATACAATTATCTAGAATCTCTGGATGATAGCCCAGGTTTAGATTCCGATAAAAGTGGAAGATTTTTCGTTGAAATAGCATTGGACTTCAAAAACCCTACGTTTTCGGTTAGCTGAAAATTGCACATCATCAGTTGGTGTAATTCAATATGGAAAAATCCACAAACTTACTGCAGGGAAAATAATAATTCTCAGTTAACTGTAAAGAACAACTGTCTTATGTTCAGACACTTTTTTTCAATCTTCAAGTTATGAATCCACACCTTTCTTCTGTCCATCATTTCCTTGTTTCCCAACTTTGTTTGGAATACAACTTTGAATTGTCCAGCTTTCGGAAAGGTATGTAAGCTATATTCGGATTTTTTTGCCCAAGATGAACAATAGGATACACAACAATAGTGATTCATCTCTTCTGAACGTTTGTGAACGATCCCAAACAAAATTAAACACAATTAAAACTCAACAACTTCTCATATAAAATACACGTGAACAGATGTAAACAAAGCAATCTTTGGCCCATACGTTAGTAATATTCGACACCGGTAGGGGGCGTATCGCTTATTTACGTTCGCCAATTGGAGAATTCTGTTTGTTCACTTTATGACATTTATATAAGTGGATTAGCTGTTTTTCACTTTTCAGTGAGTGCACCATGCACTCACTGACTTACTTACTTCATTGCGTCAAAAACGAAGTAGGTACTACTGAAATATAATATTTATGTAGAAATTCCTTAGCAGGTCTGTTGAATATAAGTTCAATATCAGACAAATTCAACCATTCGTAATAAAAGAGATCTGTAATTGATTCGGAAAAATATTCATTTTTACACTTCAATGATTAAAATCCTGCATTTGATGTTTCACCACAGAAGTTATTCATTCGAAAAATAATTCTTCGTTAGTCAGCGACTGAGAAATCGCGGTAGCATTGTTCCGAAAGGGTGGAAATAACGGGAGTTGTGAGGGGGTGTACAGAATTAGGGAGTACGATTTCGAGTCGACGTCACATGTTAAATCCTTAATACGGGGGCAGAAAGTAACGCCAGAGCGAATCCCGGAGCAGAGACAGAGTAACTGTAGTGTAAATCTGCTTGTACACTGTTTTTGACGGCATGACATCAGTAATTAGATATATTATTATAAATATGGCTTTCGTTGAGTGCACTGAGGGTGAACTGTGAATGTTAAGTTCGTTTTGTTGGTTTTCCCAGAACCTGTATACGTCAATGTCATACGAGTTTCTTTCGGTTCGTTGTTTAGCTTTCACGATGTATGCAGTGAGAATTTTTCTAAATGGGTCAGTTTATTATAACAGGAAGTGACATACATAGAGGTGACGTCACAAGTTTCATGGTTTTAAGTATTGTCCACTTTAAAGTGACAACAAAAACTGAATAAAGAACTGAATAAATTCTCAGAAATATTTATGAAATTATTCCTGAGTTGAGTGGCAAAAATTATTTGGGTAATAAGTCACAGATATAATACATTCAAATGACAAAATCGTTTACCGATTCCTCAATAAGTAGCCAAGGATGTTTCACATTCATCCTCGATAACGAAACAAATTTTCGTGAAAATTTAGAAGTAGTGTCTTGATAAACTTCTCAATCAACTTCTTAATCAATAAGAATTAGACCTCTAAAATCCTGAAAACTTTTTATCTAAAATTTTGAAAATTTTGTAAATCCCATTTTACCTTTCAAGCATCAATTAATGAATATGAAAGAGATGTTTAGCCTGCATATTACTTGAATGATTTTAATGATTAGTAATGTATTATTTGCAAACCAACACTAACATGGCATTGAAATAAAGCGCCTTCTCCATGATTGTGAAGAATTCTCAAATTCAGTTGTATACTCAACAACTTTCTACTGGTATATAGTCACTGTTTAGATTGAACTTGAAAATCTTTTGGTTTATTCTAAGTGAAACAGTTTCATAAATAAAAGAAATTTCAATTTCACAAGAGAAAGTTAATACTAAACAATGTAAAACAAAAAGTTTCTGATTATTGGAACGAAACGGCAAGCTTGGAGGAGATAGGGACTTTGCTGCGCGACCAAACTGAAAAATATGCGAGACTAAAACCGTAAGAAAACATATAACGGAAGTGCTCTAGTCATATACACAAGCGAATAGTGTATAATACCTTTCTCTTTCTTTCCGTTCTCTCATCCCTTCTCTTTCTGATTCCTCCACCTCCATCTCGCTGTGTTGCTTCTATATTATCCGTAGGAACTTTGCTCCTAACTGGTGTCCCATGACACCATTATCTTTTCAATCTCTATTTTGGATTATCGAGTTACTTGTATCGAAAATATCTGAAGTGGACGAGTAGCGTAAACATCGAATTCTGAAAGTACTGTTTTTGAGGATGAATATTTCATCTCGATGATATATTTCCCTGTTAGTTTCTTAAAAATCACATTTTTGAAAAAAATTTTAAAAACTATTTTAGAATGCAGAATCAACCTAATTTTTCTTGGCTGGTTTCCAAAATCCAAGAATTCTGAAGTTGAACCATGTACCAATTTTGAAAGTACTCCAAATTTTGAGTTTTTGAAATGTCTGGAAAAGTAGATGGTAGAAAAATCGGAAAAATTCACATCTTTAACATATTTTAGTCCTCTAACAGAAAAAGAGGCTAATGTTATATCTGAATGTAAATCTAAAATTGCTTTGAAACCTTAGATAAAATTCTCAGGATTTTTATTCAATCCCAGAGATATTACTTCAAAATTTGAAAGTTCAAGGGTTAACAAGTTGATTTTTTCTGTATGAAAAGGAGTGTATATAGGTCAGACTGGTCGATCGTTTGAGACAAGATTCAAAGAACATCAACAATCTTTTTTGAAGAATAAAACTAATCCAACGTTTTCAAATCATTTCCGTGAAAACCACCACCTCATTTCACAAATAGATAACTTCCAAATTCTGCACAAATTACCGAAAAGCACCAAACTAACTTACTCAGAATCACTGAGAATTTTCGAACTCAATCATAAAGTGAAAGGTGAAATCTTGCTGAACGACCAGATTGAATTTATATATTCTTCTATATTTAGTGTATTCAAACAATAATGATTTTTCTAAGAACATTTTATTGTACCAATTTGGGAAATCCACTTCGATTAGCCCTTCTTGAAATATGTTCCTCTTGTTTATTTGGGTAACTGTAATAATTCTTTCCCATCAGTTATAACCTACCCCCTTTTAAAAAGATATTTATGCCCTGGCTAGCAGGGAGATTGGTTAACATATAAAGGTTCTGGTTTGTTTTCAATAACAATAACTATAAAGTAAAATGATGGTATTTAATGCTTTCTTAATACATCAAATGAGACTTATCTTTATGTTTTTTCTTATTTAATGTTCTGTGGACTTTTTAGATGGATTGTATTCTTCTTGTGTGACTTCTGCCCTATCGTTGTTCCCAGTTCTTGGTAGCTCCAGGTAAGGTTTTTAAACTCCAGACAAGGTAAATTCTTAGCTCCAGACAAAGTGAATTCTCTAAGCTCCAGATAACGTGCCTTTTAGCTCTAACCAAGGTTAAACTCCAGACCAAGTGGCTAAAATAATTCGGGGCAAATCAACATACAATCTCACTCTAAATAGGCTCCAAGAATATCTGTAGGGTATCGATGGCCAATTCAAATTAACATTTAGATTTGTCTCAAGCAAAAATGCTAAGAAAGACAGCATATGTTCCAACATTAAACTGAACATAAGGTATGACCACGTGAAATTTACCATCGCTAACCTACAAAAATCTTGTGTTAAATTGAGAGAATTAAACAAGCAAATCAATTAGAAATATTTTAAATTAAGAAATGCGAGATGATTATTTCAATATAGGAAGATAAATAATTTAATATAGGTAAATGAAAAAAAAATGAAATGAAATGGCGGAAAGATGAAATACGGAATCCATTCAGATTTTCAAGATAATGCATCAATACGAAATAGATATAATTCTTCTCATAACTTACCGTCTATCAGACGCCACAGATACTTAATAAATTTTAATTAACTTTAATGCAATATTCTTCTAATAGATATTGATTATAATCTTAACAATTAATGCACTTGTCTCTTCGACAACCATTTGTTAAAAGAGAACGATCTTCTACCTGCTAATTCGACGCTGTCTTGATTTATCGTAACACGCAGGTCAATAGTCATAGATGGAACAAAGTGAAGCGTGGAATCACGGTATTTCGATTCGGAATTCAGTTGCGTTGGTTAATCGGTGAATTAACCCGTTACACAGTAAGCGTTAAATCTATAATTATGCATTTACTTCTTAACTCAATCTGCCCAATTATGGTCTAGTGACCGAAATTACAATCGCAGTTTTATATTTTTCGAAGCATTTTTGTGATAATAATAGTATATTATTCAACGAGCGGTAATGTAGGTCATAACTCACGCAGATGAAGTTTGCAGCACGAGCTGCAAGCGAGTGCTGTAATTCATCAAGTGAGTTATGACCATTACCGCAAGTTGAATAATATACTTTATCTATGACTATAACAATAAATACTAAGATACAAATACAAATTCACAATAATTAGGTAGTACTAAGTTAATTTGAAAACGTCAGAATTATTCAAGTGACATTAGCAGATGAGTGACAGTCGATCTTACTTGGGATCTTAGTAGACTATATAGTGAGTTTTAGCAGTGAATTATTTTTCTAATTTTGACATATAAAGTGACACTTTTTAAAACTGATTGACATTATGAAACGTCTTACTTTTTGTAACTAGTTGCATAAAGTAAAATTTTATGCAATTTGTGACGAAAAATGTATTTCAAAATTAGTGACAAAAAGAATTTTTCTATTTATTAAACTGTTATAATACAAGTTAAAAACATAAATTATAAATTAATTAATTATTATAAATATTGATAACACAATTATTGCATTTATTCAAATTAAATCCCGACGACATATTTTTTTCATTGCTCGAACTTGCTGTTATTTGGGAAGCGGCGCACATTGCTGATGTTTCACCAAATATTTCTTGCGCTATAAGTTTTTTATTATTCATGGAATTTTCAACATATCCCTCCGCAACAGAGGTAGATTTCTAACCTCCATGCCTCTTTAATTTTAAAATATCAGCGCCACTGTCTGCTAGGAAAGTGGCAGAGCTTCTTTTGAAGCAGTGGCCAGTATATAGAACAGGATTTGAAAGACCAAGAAATTGTGCAATAACTTTTGGCAGACTGCTAAATGTGTTAATTCCCACAGGATTTCTCATTTCGCATATTTTACAAAAAATCTGTTGTGTTTAAGAACCTGGGGACGCAACTTAATATATTTTCTTAATATTTCAACAAGATTCGTATTTTCAATGTCTCCAGTGGTAATTGCAAACTGCCGTATAACTTTTGTTTTTGAAGGTGGGATATCAACACGAAAATGCCTTCCTTCGTCTATAACATTTTCAACTGGAATAAATGTTAATTCTGCTTTTCTGCATGCTCCTGCCATTCCAATTATCATAGCCACCTTAGCCATTAAGTTTTCTTTGTCATCGGCTTCCACTAAAAATTTGGCAAAATCTTCTTTAATGAAAACTTTTGACTTTTTAGCACTGTACCCGTCCGCATGCCTTTTAATATATGCTACCAAATTTGTATACTTTTTAATATCAATATTCCTTTTCAGATTTAGTTCAGACCTTAACATTGAGTAAAGTGTCCATAATGTGGAAACTTTTAGATCTTTCTTACCCTCAAAATATGCAAGTAAAACTTTCTCATTAACATGTTTAATTTTCTTCTCATCACACCACGTAACAAATTTTTCGTATGCCAAATCATAAACTGCCTTTGACTTTTTGGGAATTACTGATAATAGAGCATTACCTGCTGCCTCTTCAATATCGCTTGGTAGCTCTTTAGAACTTGAATCACTCATTTAAAAAAAATAAAACTAATCATATATCAATCTCGCTAAAAACCTTCCGTCTAGACTCTTTTACAAAATGTCAAACTGACAACTAACATGAAGTAACAGCAACAAACTAAATTTATGTATTCCAAATTTTTATCAATTATATAAAATTTTATTTTTTTAATACTTTCTTCAAAATTAGAAAAAATCTTGTATGCAATACGTTACGAATGAAATTTTGTGTTACACAAAATTAGGCATTTCGTAACTGATGGCATAAATAGCTATTTACTCACGGTCTTTGATAATAGATACTATTAATTGCTAGAACGCAGTTGAATAATGAATAAATTATTCAATAGGAGTAGACAAATGTAGTAAATTCAAATTTTTATTTCCGTTCATCATGTCAAATTATCACTTAGTAACGACGGACTCAATCAAAAATTTCACGAAAGACAAATTCAAAAAGAAAATATAGTGAATATTTGAAAAAGTAATATTACTAATTTACCATCCAACACTTCGAATTTTCCCGTAGAAATTACCAGCGAAATGCTCGAAGTATAGTCGAATCGTGTGTCTACCGTTTGATTTGCTTATCCCTTGCTTATTCTTGGGTATCGATTGTGCGCTTCTCACAGAGAACAAAACACACGACTCTCGCTCTCTATAATTTTCTAAATGGACCACTTTTAATGTGCATGTCCCCGGTTGCCATGACGACACCTGTGAACGGATTGATTGATTTTAAGAAAGCCTTACCGCCAGCCGTTGTCTCCCGGCGATGTGCAGTGGGTGAGTAATTAATAAGGGGGTAGGGGGATGATACTGCTGGGCCTTCTTGTCGTTATTGCGAATCTGGAATTCCCGAATATGCATATGAATTTGAGTGCCGAATTTTCATTAATTACTCCGACGACGGATGGAGAAGTTATTTATTTAATTTTCAATTTTGTTTACTTATATTACTTAACGTTTAGTATTGTTTGTTCGACTTCAGGAATTTGATTTCGATTGAAATACCGTGGTTAACGATGGGTCATCTATTAAATTTTGTCTTCTTTTTATTCGTATTTTATTCCATAAAATTCATACTTACTATTGCAGTGTATCGAAGGAAATCATTCAGGTGCCGGAGTATTTTGCTGACATATTTTAGACCTCCTAGACGACGATTCTCCAGAAATATTTCATGCCTGTTATATATATATATATATATATATATATATATATATATATATATATATATATATATATATATATATATATATATATATATATATATATATATACTGGGTGTCCCACCGGGAAAGAACGCGATCTGTATTTGGAAAACTACACATAGGAAACTTTTGAAAATTTGACAGTATACTAATGTTGATAGGGGCAACTCGACTAAAATATTTTCAAGATGGTGGCACTTCCGGTTATACCGGAAGTAGATACCAACTTGCTTATTTTAAGTTGGATACCCTATATATTAATACATTTTTAGATTTTACGCAAGATTCTAGGCAAATTTTGTGTATTGTGTCCTATACCTAAGTCTAAGTATTTTTGACATATATTTAGGTTTTTATGTCAAAAATGACGATTGCAAGCCCTAATATAATTATCAATTGTTCCTATAAGGATTCTCGTATTACTTACTTTGGGGTGGATTCCTTATTGAAAAAGACTTGCTTCAATAAATTTTGTATAGTATTTGAATAACTAATCATACAGGGTGTTCGAAAAAAAAGATCTAAAATGAGATTGAGAAAACTGACAAAAATCAATTTTTTCAAATGGAAATCCCCCATTTTTCTTATTTAAAAGTATTTAGCATTTAAAAAGAAGGTGACTTTGTATGAAGTTATCTGTACCTAAAATTTGATGTTTTCGAAATATTGCCAATTTAATATTTTTATATGGCGATTTTGCAATTAATCGTTAAACAATTAGATCTACGATAGCCACGATCGTATTTGACATTTCAAATCATCGTAATGACACCCCGGTTAAATTATACAAACGAAATTATTTAAACTTATTTATTATTTATGGACAATGTGACAAATTATTTCAAGAACATGTGATACATGTGCGACCCGATATCCTCATAAACAAAAACCATCACCAAATACTGTTAAACGAATTATAGAAAACTTCAAGAATTTTGGATCCGTAAAGGCATAAGTGTACAGAAAGAAACCAGTTGTTAACAATGAAAATATTGAAATAGCAATTTTGGGATATTTTCAAGCATATCCAACAAATTCTTCAAAGCAGATAGCATTAGAATCAGGCTTATCTAAATCGTCAGTTCTAAGAATTTTACGGAAACACAAATATCATTCCTATGCTATCCATATTTTCATTAGTGCAGCATTTAAATGAAAATGATTTAGATAAGCCTTAAAAGTTCAAATAATTTTCGTTTGTATAATTTAACCGGGGTGCCATTACGATGATTTTAAATGTCAAATACGATCGTGGCTAACCTAGATCTAATTGTTTAACGATTAAATGCAAAATCGCCATATAAAAATATTAAATTGGCAATATTTCGAAAACATCAAATTTTAGGTACAGATAACTTTATACAAAGTTACCTTCTTTTTAAATGCTAAATACTACAAAATAAGAAAAATGTGGGGTTTCTATTTGAAAAAATTGATTTTTGTCAGTTTTCTCAATCTCATTTTAGATCTTTTTTTCGAACACCATGTATGATTAGTTATCCAAATACTATACAAAATTTATTGAAGCAAGTCTTTTTCAATAAGGAATCCACCCCAAAGTAAGTAATACGGGAATCCTTATAGGAACAATTGATAATTATATTAGGGCTTGCACTCGTCATTTTTGACATAAAAACCTAAATATGTCGAAAACGCTTAGACTTAGGTATAGGACATAATACATAAGATCTGCCTAGAATCTTGCGTAGAATCTAAAACTGTATTAATATATAGGGTATGCAATTTAAAATAAGCAAGTTGGTATCTACTTCCGGTATAACCGGAAGTGCCACTATCTTGAAAATATTTTAGTCGAGTTGCCCCTATCAACATTTGTATACTGTCAAATTTTCAAAAGTTTCCTATGTGTAGTTTTCCATATACAGATCGCGTTCTGTCCCGGTGGGACACCCTGTATATATATATATATATATATATATATATATATATTATATTATATATAATATATATATATATATATATATATATATATATATATATATGTATTTATTATATATAGAGGAAAGTCAACCAAAGTCGGCCCTGTCTTTAAGCGGGCCCTTCTCTTTATTTCCATATGTAGATCTCTATACCCACAAAACCACCTACATGTGATAGTTTTGGATGCGCTTCGACAGATGTCTCCAATCGTCTGATTTAATTTTTCACGGTTGAAAATTGACAGTCCAAACAATTTCTTGCCGCTGTGTGAAACTTTTGCGTTCATTTGTTTTTGTTGTTTTGTTGACGCAGATTGACCGGGAAGTAATTCAAATTATTTGTGTTTTTGAAGTGCATGAAATGATTGATCAGATTATTGGGTTGAAGGTTTGGCTAGTTGCTCGAAAAAAAAAATATAACCCCAAAATAAACAAAAACAATTGTGCCTAAGTCGGGCCCCCTCGATGTGCCTAAAGTGGGCCCCCTATTTTTTGCAGACTGAAACGCGAAAAGATGCCAAAAACAAAGAAAATAAGAACTTGGTCATCAGATAACATGGCCAAAGCCATTGAAGCTGTTAGAGCGAAAAAACTAGTACTTAAAAAAGCAAGCAAAACATTTAATGTGCACAGATCGACTCTTCAAAGATTGGCAAAGGCTCTTTGTGGCTCACGTCGACTGCGCAGGCGCCGAAAAAGACACTTACATCTGTGACTTCTGTCAATAAATAAAATATATATAAAAAAGAAAAACAATGTTTAATTCACCTACTTTTTGATCTTTTCGGCGTATTTAGGTAGGGGGCCCACTTTAGGAGCTCTTTTTCCAAACTCCGAAAAATGCATGTCGCAAGTTTTTTCCAAATTTCTCAAATATAAGTATATTCTCAAATTTGTGTCGACTGTATGTTTCAATAAAATGTTTACAATTTGAAATACAGGTATTGTAACTTCCATATCTTGATTAATAAAATTTGTAGGTGCCAAAAAGTAGATGGGGGCCCGACTTTGGTGACTTTCCTCTATATATATATATATATATATATATATATATATATATATATTTTTTTTTTTTTTTTCTGTACACATTGACATCTCCAGCGGCTCCCATCAAGTCGACTGAACTGAAATTTGGTATCTGGGGTTGTTTCTGTTGCAGAACGAAGTTATATGAAAACTTGGTTAAATTTCAGCAACCGCTGCTATTTTTACATAGATATTTCTGATTTTCCTATAACTATCCTTCCCGGTACATATTTACATATCCAGCGCTTCGTATCACACCAAATGAGTTAATTTTTTTCCTGGGATTGTTTTCGTTGCAGATCTAGCAAAATTTGGTTTAATTTTTTCAATCGCCGCCATATTTACAATGACATTGCTTGATTCTTTTTGGTTTTTCAAAATTTGTCAAACTCCACAAACTCTTCTGCAAATTGAGTTAGAGTTTTAAAACTTGGTACGTAGATTAAGTTAATGTTGATGAAGTGCCTTTGGGCAGTCTCAACCATTTGCCTCAGTCGCGCTGTCTTGCGCGGAGGCTATTCCGTTCAAATCGCATCTTGAATTATTTCGCTATCAGTACACGATGCACTTCCCAAAAATTTTATTTTACACAAGAGGTTGGAATTTGGTACTTGGACTAAGTTGAGGTACGTTCCTTCGTTAGTATTAACATTTTTTCTCAATCACGATACACTTTCCGATTTTTTTTTAATACAATGAATTATTTTCTAGTTCTTTAAAATTTAGTCAAGTAAGGAAACGGGTGCATATGTGCAGAATTCAAAGCATGGGATCAGTGTGCCAGTAAAGGATGAGTTTGACCCTTATATAGCAGCAATAGTGCTTTGGCTTGAACAGATATTTCGCTCCTAACAGATAACTAGCCAGATTACTCAACAATAGTAGAGACTTGTTCGTACCATGTTGAATTTGAGTTCACGCATTTTCCTGAGAAAAATATTTTACTGATAGGGTTAAATACTTGCCAAAAATTATTGAAGATCGACAAGGGAGTTTCTTCTTAATAACCTGCACATTTATGTCTTAGAGATATTAAAAGTAACTAAATTTACAGGTCATTTGTGAGACTTGACCCTTAGGTGATTATTCATGGACTCACCTTGCGAAAAACGTTAATGGTAAGATCTGTGTAAATTCACTGATAGTCCTTCTTGGTGGTGGATACTATAAGAGTACTACCATTTGCTAATTTCTTTCTAATTGAATTGAGCAGTTGTTGTTTCACTTTCGCAAAGGAAGTTTCTGCCTTTCGGTGCTCTAAAATTCTTAAAATTCTTAAAACACGTGCGCGACCTTTGATGTTTAGGTGTGTAGTAAGTGCTACACAATTGTGGCGTATGTGGCTCCATACGTTGACATTTCATATCAGGAAATATGTATTCTCGCGACGGAATTCTGCATTATCGATCTAAGCGGTGAATTGTTGGTTTTCAGCAACGTGGAGAGCGCTCTGGTTTGTTATACATTTGGTACTACGACCGCGATTTGTATTGGGAAACAAATAATAATTTATTAATTCACTTCGAGTCAAATAAGCTGCATTGATGAGATCTAATAAGATCGAATCAGCTATATGCAGATTTTCAGTCGTGGTGACGTGGAGACGATTTTTTGGATTGATTGGGCCCAATCAATCTAAAATACATGTTGTAAATTAATGAACGTATTAAAACAATGGTTAATAATAACAATTTACACATTTATTTAAAGAAATAACGCATGACGCACGTTTCGGTGGAACTTCACCTTCTTCAGATGCTAAAGGCAAACTATGTTTCTCTGTTATATCGAAAACAGGAAATAAAGAGATGTCAAATTGTGTAGAAGGAGTAAATAAAAGGATGGTTACAAATAATTATTAAAATAGAAAAAACCAATTCTGAACTGCTAGTCAGGTAGTTCGGTAATTTTGAAAAGATTTATAAATCAGGAGTTTATAAAGTTAATTGTGGTGATTGTGATAAGTTTTACATTGGTAGAACTTTCAGAAGTTTTCAAACTAGAATGACAGAACACAAACGTAGCTTTGTTAATCAAAAGTCGGATTCACATTATGCAAACCATTTAATCCAAGAAAATCACACATTCAATTTAGATTTTAAAATATTAAATGCTGAAAGTAAGGGAATTAAACTTAATTTTTTAGAATCATTACAGAAAAATATTACAAGCATTCCGGCCTCGTATTGAATAGCCAAATTGATCATAGTTCAAGCTCCCTTCTCAATCTTTTCAAAATTATTCATAATTGGTTTTTCCTATTCTAATAACTATTTGTAACCATCCTTCTATTTACCCCTTCTACATAAGCTGTCATCTCTTTATTTCTTGTTTTCGATATAACAGAGAAACATAGTTGGTTTTCCATAAGCATCTGAAGAAGGTGAATTTCCACCGAAACGTGCGTCATGCGTTATTTCTTTTAATATATGTGTAAATTGTTATTATTAGCCATTGTTTTAATACAGTGACGATTTCTATAATCAACTGTTAGATGGTGAATTTAGAATTCTCGTAGCGGAGTACATATAACCAGCTCCCTTGGTAAGCTGCTTGATAATCTCTTGATAATTATCAGCAATAACAGGCTTGTTGAATCTCAAACCACAGCACTAATAAAACATAAAAACAATGAGAATCATACTTTCAACTTTAATAGCACAAAAATTTTAGAAATAAAAAAAGATCAAAAACGCAGAGAAATTTTAGAAATGTTACATATTCAAAAAAATTTAAATAAAGTCGTAAATGATAGAACAGATATCAAATATTTGAGTTCAATATACGCAGATTTAATTCTTCAATTTTTCTAAGAAACATCATAAATCAAAACAAAATAATTCAACAAACCATAACAACTCATCTTCTTAGACAAAATCTAAACATCTAGAATTTTCAATTTTTCTAAAAAGAAAATATAGTTTAGAACATGTGATCTCCAAAATTACAAGCAATGACTTTTTAAAAACAACAATCAAATATTTTAAACCTATTTTGTACCTTACGTGGGTGAAAGTTTCTGTGGTTCCCTTCCCATCTAATATCAACAGACCTGTCTGTTGATATTGGACTAAATGGCACGTAATTAGTAACTGAGGACGGCCACAGCCGCAATGAGAAATTTTTGAAAACAAGATAAATAGTACCCTATTCTTTGACTTTTCAAAATTAAAATAATTTGAACCTATTTCGAACATGACGTGGGTAAAGGGTTCTGTGGTTTCCCTTACCATCTAATAATAACAGATTTGAATGTTAATATTGAACTGAATAGCACGTAATGAATAACAAAGAACGGCCACAGCCGAAAAATTTTAGTGAAACATAGTAGTCTTTTTCTATTCAAATTTTTTTAAATCAATAAATGTCAAAGAAATTTCAATTTTTTCAAAAGTTTTGATAAAGACACGAATGCCGAGGCGAAACGTCAACTTTTTAATAAAATCGAGTTTTTTGAGATTCAACAAGCCTGTTATTGCTAATAATTATCAAGTGACTAGAAATAGTTCACAGGCAACAACAATTCGAATGAATAATTATATATATCTATATATATATATATATATATATATATAAATATAGTTATATATATATATATATATATATATTTATATTTATATATATATATATATATATATATATATATTGAGAGCTTGTTGAAGAAAAATGTTCATAGTATGGCATTATGTAGAAATGAAAAAATATTTATTGGTACCACAGCTGCAGTATGAATTAATTGATGGAAAATCTATTTTCCTCGCTTCACGGATCCAGTCACTGATGCGATAATAAGATTTTGCATTTTTATGACATCGCCGTCTTGAAAGAACGCACTACCGCCACCAAAAACCCATTTGTCCCAATTGAAACGAGTCAGAAATAATTCAAATTAAAATACGAATCAATTTCGAAGGTACTAAGTCGTAATCAAAATGCTAATATTGGCTGTTAAAAAGATCAGCCGGAATTTCCGCCGCGGTATCAGATTCAATGAACGCCAATATCAATAAAAAGTTATTGCGGATTTGTCGCACGATTCAGATTTCCCCGCAATAGGGAATGTAAGAATTAGGGGCGTATTTGCAATAAAAACATTTTTCTGCAAATATTTGAGATTTTGAGATTGATTAAAATTCATCATTTGTCTTGTGTATATTTCATCGATTTTACTCGGAAAATGAATTGGATATTTTGCCTATGTTGAAGTTTTTAATAACGCACAGTGTGCTTTACTATATTTCAAAGATCATAAATCACTTTACTCTATTATAACCATTGTCAGATAAGTTAACAACTCTTTATAATGTGATATAAGAATTCTTCAATATTTCTTCTCGCAAATAAGACTATAATGGTAATAGACCCCATATGAAAAATAATCTCAGCAAAAAAAGTATAAAATTTTACTTGTTAAAATACCCACATTAGAAATATTTTATCTAAGTTTCCATAATTATCTTACTTTCCATCAAAAATCGATAATTTTAAAGTTTGTAATGTTTTTCCTCAACTTCTATCGAAAATTGCTCTAATTTATAACAATATTGTAAATTTACATCTATTTAATTTTTCCGACATTCAGTATACATATATATATATATATATATATATATATATATATATATATATATATATATATTATATATATATATATATATATATATATATATATATATATATATATATATAAGATCGGTCATGTTAAGTGATTTTGAGTAATGTTTGTCATAGTCCTAGATATAGAATTGAATGTCTTAAACTGTAACATACACATAGCTACTTACTTGTTTTCCATTGTTTTGCTTTTTCTGTTCACTCGCCTCGTACCCAAACATATGATTATAATCACGTTTTACAATCTCAACAAAGTTTCTCCCTGAAGATGGAAATAAACATTTCCGAAAGCTTGGATAACCATTGAAGAGTACTCTTTAAATTTTGCTGCTATCCCCATAATCCTAGTTTATTACTAACGTGTCAGCAACTACTTCCTCTGATATTATATATATATATATATATATATATATATATATATATATATATAATATATATATATATATATATATACCATTATACCAAAATTTGAAATATATATATATATATATATATATATATATATATATACAGGGTCACTCACGGTGGATGGTAGGTTAGACGTTTACGAAGAACGGGACATGAGATTATTCTGAAAATTTGGTTTCATAAGTGATTAATTTTGCTCTATCGATCTAAAATAATAGTGGCGCTGCGGCGTTGCCGCTTATACTAAAAAGTAGCAGCAACTATGAAATTTCAAATGAGACACCCCATATATTATTTCATTTTTTGCTTCTCTACCATTTTCCAATTGTTTTTGTATGTTACTTCCCTATACCTATCTCCAGAGGTTTTCGAGAAAATAAATGGTTTCCTTATTTTTTTGTGTAAAACATAGCTTCAATTAAATACAAAAATATTAAAAAGTGCATTTTTTCAATTTTTCAAATGTGATACCCTGTATATTATTGAATATCTCGGAGTAAAATTGAAATCTCTTTCAAATGATATATCATGTTCCCATACCTAAAAAGTCAGGTTTCCGAAATAAAAGCAAGTTTCTATAAAAATCGGAATATTTACCTATATTTTCTAATAGGTAGCTATGAAATGTCAAGAAAGATGTCATTATGAAAATTTGACACTTAGTCCATCAAAAATAAAACGTTCGCGCGTTCATTAACAAAAATTTGATTTGAAAACAATCAAAATGGAAGGCAATAACTATTCTCATGAAGTTTTGATGAAGTTATCCATTGTACATGGTCAATGTGACCAAATAATAGCAAGAACATGCAGAAAATTCAATAAAATGTATAACTATTGACAAAAAAACAATTTGCGTTACGTAAAATAACATAATATAAGTGATTAAATTATTTTGTAAACGTACAAATTTTCTCTCGTTTATTGGTTGTCAATAGGTATACATTTTATTGAATTTTCTGCATGTTCTTGCTATTATTTGGTTATTACATTGACCATGTACAATCAAAACTTCATGAGAATAGTTATTGCCTTCCATTTTGATTGCTTTCAAATCAAATTTTTGTTAATGAACGCGCGAACGTTTTATTGTTGATGGACTAATTGTCAAATTTTCATAATGACATCTTTCTTGACATTTCATAGCTATCTAATACAAAATATGGCTAAATAATCCGATTTTTATAGAAACTTGCTTTTATTTCGGAAACTTTTTAGGTATAGGAACATGATATATCATTTGAAAGAAATTTCAATTTTCTTTCGAGATATTCAATAATATACAGGGTATTACATTTGAAAAAATGCACTTTTTACTATTTTTGTATTTATCGTTAAAATCGCAAATTTTGAAGGACCCTGTATAATGGAGAACAAAGTCCTTAGAATATTCCTAATACGTCAGAACTTGGTAAACTACACCTAAAATTTCAGCGTCCTACGAATCTGAATACCTTAGCAATGAACATTTAATTCAAGCTATGTTTTGCACAAAAAAATTAAGAAACCATTTAATTTCTCGAAAGCCTCTAGAGATAGGTATAGGGAAGTATCATACAAAAACAATTGCAAAATGGTAGAGAAGCAAAAAATTAAATAATATACAGGGTGTCTCATTAGAAATTTCATAGTTGCTGCTACTTTTTAGTATAAGCGGCAACGCCGCAGTGCCACTATTATTTTAGATCGATAGAGCAAAATTAATTACCCATGACACCAAATTTTCAGAATAATCTCTTGTCCCGTTCTCCGTAAACGTCTAACCTACCATCCACCGTGAGTGACCCTGTATATATATATATATATATATATATATATATTATATATTTATAATATATATATATCTATATATATATATATATATATATATATATATATATATATATATATATAATATATATATATATATATATATAGGTATATATTGTTTTTTTTTCAAAATTTGGTAGAATGCAGATTCTGCAAAACAAATTTACAAAAATACTGTTCAATATTGATAGACGAACTGGTACAAAGCAAATCAACACCGATCTCAAATTATATGATTTGGCTAAGCTGAAAGAAATGGAGCAATGTAAGCTCATCTGTAAAATAGTTCATGGGAAACAGAAATCAAACACAGAGTAAAGGTTGTTGAAGGATGTTCATTCACATAACACCAGGAAATTATGTAACATATACCTGACTAATGTAAGGACTGAATATGGGCTCAATAATCCTATTTCGAAGGCATTTTTCTGTTTATAATCAGCTACCTGGCTCAATGAAAGAAATAGATGAAATCAGCAAATTTATTAGGAGTATTAATATGTATCTGAGTATGAAATAGTTCTGGCGTTGTGGTGGTTCCTTTTCTCTACTTCTATTTTAACGGTTTATTTGAATTATTCTGATTCTGCTACAAATCTTGTTTTTAATTTAGAAGTTTACTTCAAGTTATAACGATTATAGTACGGGTTAATCTCATTTTCCTTACAGTTGGTTAACTATAAGGTTGATTATTAGCTGGTTTTGTCTTATGATTTGATAACCAAGTTAGTTTGAGTTTATTTTTATTCTATTACAATTATATCTAAATTCAATTCAATATGTTTCAAACACTTCTGTATATTCAATTACTTCTATACCACTGCTATCAGGCATTGTTTAGGAGTAACAGTCGATTATGTGAAAAATTATTACGATTAAATGAATAAAGGAGTTCTCAAAGAAAAAATTTAAATATATATATATATATATATATATATATATATATATATATATATATATATATATATATATATATATGTAATTTACATATAATCAGGAATAAACTTCATTATATTGCATTTTTTTAAAACCCTGGAAAAATACGTCATATATTAATTCAATCACTTAAAATAAGTCGTTTTTAAAAATCAATTTAGTATTTTTCTGGTGATTCTATTTATATCTGAACTAAGCCATTTTCAAGAAATGATTATTGAAAAGTATGTATGTTTATATTTATTTGTATATCATTATGGCATTTTCTGTATATCTGGTTTAACAAAAAATACAATATTTTTCTACAAAGTAGTTATCTATTCGATGACTGAAGAAATTCACTTAATTGAAATAATTTCTAGTATGCTTTTAAATTATTGAATGCATTATTGAAATTTGAAAATGAGTCCATTTCGACAGAAGATTCATATGTGTATGTATATTAGACCTGTGTCGATCGATCAATTGTCGAGACCCGAGTCGATCATGACCCATTCCTATGGTGATCGGGTTAAAAAGATTCCATCATTTCGATCATTTGGGTCGCAGGTCGCAGTTCCTTTGTAACGAATGACGAATGCTGAACCGGTGAACCGGGTAGAATATATATTAATAAGATAACCTACATGAGTGAAAAACAATATAAAAATGTTCAAAAAGGAAATAACTAATAGTTATTAATATCAAAAATGATAATTTACTCCACATTGTGATTAAGAAATAAAATTTGAGAGGCTCTTTTCGGTTTTAAAGAGCTTTTCTTATTAAAGATAGACGCTTCACTAATGTATATAAATATGGATAGAGGAGACGACGATAATATCAACTAAGTTCACTAAAACACGCAAGCAAAACCTGAATATAAAATCACGTGTCGCGGGTCATACCTATATATGTCACTTGTAACGTGTAAATTCTCCACTTGACCGCTACTACCGAACTATGCATTCAAATACCGTGATTCCTCGCTATAATGCGCCTGAATGAATGACCTGCGTACAAGAGAGTATGGAGAGAGCGTTGGATTTCCACGTGAAAA
>JARQZK010003054.1:112500-135741 GCA_030704885.1 Cynegetis impunctata | reverse complement strand
AGTAGAAGAAAACATGAGGATATTGGGAAGAATTGTTATAATATCAACATACATATATGTTGCACCAGTCTATTGATAAATACACTAAATATATATCAGAAAAATTTCGCCACTGATCTTAATCATTGTTTTGTCGCACAAAACAATAAATAATTTGTTTCCTTAAATCTAAATTAGCTAACTGAAAATATTTGCTTGAAATACTTTTCGTGCGACCTCTATTGATTTGTTTTTTCTTAATCTTGCGTAACCATTATTGAAAATTCGTGCATAATTTGTGCATAGCCTGTACATTCACTAAGAATTCAAAATTTCGATTGATAGCGGAAGAATTCATAGAACTGTGCAAATGTATATATCCTAAAAGCACCACAAAACGTTTTCCTCAAAAGTAATTCCAATCAATGAATATGAATCGAGTTTGCACCCTTTCGATCTGTCGAACGTCCCGTCTCGTCTCACCAATTGTCGGAAATTCATTTTATTCTACGTTGTCCCGAATGCAAACGAGATTATCGAGTCGGCGTGTCCCGCCAGCCCCACGTTCATTACTCATTCGCCCCAAGGCGGACCATTAATCGCGCGAATCAATCTTCTATCGAACAAAGCAACTCGCAGGGGCATTTGTCCCAGAGCAAAGGCATGGTTCCTATTTTTATCCTGGTATTATCGCGACAATTCTATTAGAATTTCCCAAGGTATGTAGGTTACGATGTTTTTGCACTCCGACTATTTGAAAACTATCGTTCTGAAGAATCAATTCAATTCTGAGGCAATGCTTGTTCGCAACATAGGTCTGATCTTGTTTCTAGATTGAGTTTATGTGTTTGATTCAGCTGACTGAATTCTTCTTCGCAGTATGTTTGTTTATAATTTATAGTGATTCTTAATGAAACGCGATTTGAGAAAGTACAATGAGTCGTCAGTCGTCGGTTCATATCTAACAGAAATACAATATTTCGTATGGCTAAGAATAGACTACTCCTGAAGAATTCACAAATTGAATGTCATATCTTTGTCACAAAATTGAATACAGTTTTGTTCTTCATCTATTGTCTAATCCACCATTTTGTTAAAATTTTCGATGGATTTTTTTATAGTCGAAAAACATACATACATATATATATATATATATATATATATATATATATATATATATATATATATATATATATATATATATATATATAGATATATATATATTTATATTCATTCGAATTGTTGATGCCTGTGAACTATTTACTATCTTTTGATAATTATAAGTAATAACAGTCTTGTTGAAACACAAAAAACTCGAATGTCGTGGCGAAACTTCAACATTTTAATAAAATCGAGTTTTTTGAGATTCATCAAGCCTGTTATTGCTAATAATTATCAAAAGATTATATATATATATACATTATATATATATATATATATATATATATATATATATATATAATATATATATATGAATATATATATATATATATATATATATATTTATATATATATATATATTTATATGTATATGTATTTCTATATATATATATATATATATATATATATATATAGGCTTGCCATATTTTTGATGAGTGAAACCGGGACACATTAATATGGGATGGCCTTACCGAAGGGGGTATACCCGCCAGTAGAGCAGGGTCCTCTGGAAAATTTTTAAAAAATCATTAGCATAATCGTGAGCTTTAAGACTTTCTTAAATCCTCTCAAGCGACGGGAGGGGATTTTTGAACTCTAAATTCTTAGTTCAACACGCCTTTTAAAAATGAAAAAGGAATTTTTGCTACTAAGAAATATATATTTCTCCTTTTTTAATGATAATTTTTTCTGATTTATCTAGAAAAAAATGTTAATAAAATAAAATTCAAAATACTTCATAAAATTGTTTAATTGAACAAATTGAGTCTTATTAAGTTTATTTTTTTACTAACTACAAAAGCAAAAACAATTATAAAAACATTTTTGGCAAACTAAAAAAAAATAAATTAATTAGTTGACAATGTTAATCTGTGCTTTTAGAACAAAGCGCTCTATTCTCTTTGCTCGTTAAAGTGATAGTGTGCACCTTTCCTCTAGGCTGCACTCACGTCCTTATAGGCCTGTTATTATAATTAAACTACTTACAGCCATTATTCATTACTTTTTACATCTTACACCCGTTTTCCGGGATATCCATCAAACCGGGCGGGACACCGGGACAAGAGCAAAATACCGAGACGTATGGCAAGCCTATATATATATATATATATATATATATATATAAATATATATATAAATATATATATATATATATATATATATATAAGTATATATATATATATATATATGTATATTTATATATATATGTATATGTATATTATTATATTATATATATATATATATATATATATATATATAAATAATTATATATATAAATATAAATATATATATATATATATATATATATATATATATATATATATATATATATATATATATATATATATATATATATATATATATTATATATATATATATATATATATATAATATATATATTATATATATATATATATATATATATATATATATATATATATATATATATATATATATATATATATATATATATAAATTATATATATATATATATATATATATATATATATATATATATCAATTATAATGAGCTGAAATTTGGGACCTGGGATTGTTTTCGTTGCAGAACGAAAGTAACGAAATTTGGGTGAACTTCTGCAACCGCCTCCATTTTTACTTAGATATTTTTTGTTTTTTACGTCGTTTTTGTGAATTTGCCAAACTCAACAGCTTCTGCAGATCGAGTTGGAGGGTTCAAACTTGGTGCCTAAGTAGAATGAATTGATGTTGAGGAAGTGCCTTCTGGCAGTTCAACCATTTTCCTCAGTCGCGCTGCATCGCGCGGGGACTATTCTATATATTTTTTAAATAGAGTGTTACCATTTGGTACGTGGATTGTGTTGATGTTGTGGTACGTTCCTTCGTTGGTTTCAAGTTTTTTCCTCAATCACAATTAACTTTTTTTTTTTAATTAATTATTTTCTAGTTTTCAATTCGGTTTGCTATTTAAGCGTGATTTTTCGAAATTTAATTCAATCCGTTAGAATCGCATGTCGACGACATGCATTTCGCCTGAAAAATATGAGCTTTGTGACGGAGCTCTGCTGCTCACGTTTTGTTTTTCTATTCTGTATACATAGCTACGGACTCCGTATGTTTACGCGGCACAACACGGCTCCGAAATAACGGTCTAATTACAGTTTTCTTCTTCACTTCATGTCAATTCACGACTTTTCCTTAATACCGATCACCTCAGCTGCGCACTTCCAACTGTTGATTTCTTCCAACTGTTATTTTCTTGGACAACAATCTCTATTAAAATAGTAAGTTTACTTCTATTTTCAATATATGATATATATATATATATATATACATATATATATATATATATATATATATATATATATATATATATATATATATATATATATATATATATATATATATATATGATATATATGACTTTAATTTTAGGGGACCACCTTCTTTAGGCTTCAAGCACGAGCGTCCTACACAAATGCTGTTTGAGTTAATGAACTATTTTGAGGTTGTCTATTGCTGGAACTTCGGAACTTTACAAGGCCGCTATCTGTTTATTGAAATCTTGAGAACTAGATGTGATTACCTCTTTGATGGAATAATGAGAACTATAACCCGTCTTGCAGGAACCCTTGCTTAGAATATTAAACAAATAACAATCGTTTGCGAACTTTCCAGATGAATTTCATGAAGATCAATGTAAGTGACTTCATCAATAATGGCCGAACGCTTTGATTTTGAAATAATATTATGATGATTGATGTTTAGTTTAAAGGGGGGAGATGTGAGCTTGTGTACGTGGAATTACTGGATAGCCATGAGAAACAATTTGATTTGGACATAAACTTTCAATTTGAAGTTTGTGAATTATTGAAATCTTAAAATATTAATTGATTGAGAAGCTTATGTAATTTGCTGGAACTTGTAAATGATAAAAGAATTTATATACATACATATATATATATATATATATATATATATATATATATATATATATATATATATATATATATATATAGGTATATATATATATATATGTATATATATATATATATATATATATATATATATATATATATATATATATATATATATATTTAACTAGTTGTATATTTTCAGGAATATGTATCAGAGTAAATCTATCTTTTTCAGTATGAAAAATCAAATTTGACAATAAAATAAGCATCCAGGAAAAAAAATATTTAATAGTTCTTCATTACAGCATTGTCTACTCTACCTTACTTGAAGAATTATATTTCATGAAATTACTGCAATATATATATATATATATATATATATATATATATATATATATATATATATATATATATCTATGAGGCAAACGTAAGGAAATATTTGTAGTACTTTTTGAGAACTTCTTAGAAAGATGCAGATTCTGAAATTCTTCTCTTCACTGCGATGCCTATATCATATCTAATAGAACACATCAATTATTGATTGAGGCCTGTGATGATTGTAAAATCATTTATGAAAATATAATATTTTGCAGTAATTTCATGAAATATAATTCTTCAAGTAAGGTAGAGTAGACAATGCTGTAATGAAGAACTATTAAATATTTTTTTCCTGGATGCTTATTTTATTGTCAAATTTGATTTTTCATACTGAAAAGATAGATTTACTCTGATACATATTCCTGAAAATATACAACTAGTTAAAGAAGCCGGACCAACCTCAGGTATATAGGTGTAAATTATTGTACCATAAAAGCGTTTCCTCATGCATGGTTCGATGAACACTTCACCTGTCATATTTTTCATGGTTTTTTCTGCTTAATCTTCATATAATCTTATGAATTAATAACATTTAAAGTTAGGAATCATTTATAACTGTCTGATTCGATTACTCAGCACTTATTTTCTGCAATAATATCTACCACACTACTAGAAATATTGTGCATTCATTATAGAAAGCTAACCTACAACAAATTATTAGAACAGTGAGGCTGATTATGAAAAGTACTGGGATAATTCTTACAGAGTATTTCACAGTAGCTCTGAAGGTGTTTATCGAGGAGTTACGATTAATTTTTTCATTTGAAAATAAATTTTCATAGCTGTTAATTTTCAGATTTCCTGAAAGCATCAATTTTTATCATTATACTTTTTGTATGCAACATATTATTTTCATAATCAATCCATCTCCTTTTTTGTACTAACTGATCTAATGTTTTTTTCCGATTCCTCATCCGAAATTTCATTAGCTAATTTTTTTTCACTACCAAAACCCATTTTTTAACCAGATTTATTGAAGTCAAGTTGATCTATGAAATGGGTTTCTGTAGTGACAAAAAATTTGTCAATGAAATTCGGATGAAGAATCCGAAAGAAAACATGAGATTAGTTAGTAAAAAGAAGCAGATGCATTGATTATGAAAATAATATTTTGCATACGGAAAGTATAAGGATAAACATTGATGCTTTGAACAAATCTGAAAATTAACAGCTATGAAAGTTTGTTTTCAAATGAAAAAATTAATCGTTACCTCTCGATAGACAGCTTCAGAGCTACTTTTCAATAATCTGTAAGACTTATCCCAGTACTTTTCATAATTAGCCTCATTGTTCTATTAATTTGTTGTAGGTCTCGTTGTAGGTTATACTTTATATAATAAATGCACAATATTTCGAGTATTGTGGTAGAGATTATTGCAGCAAAAAGCTGAATATTCGAATCAGATAGTTATGAATCATTCCTAGCTTTAAATTAATCAATAAGATTATATGAAGATTAAGCAGAAGATACCATAAAAATATGACAGGTAAAGTGTTCATCAAAGCATACATGAGTAAACGCTTTTACGGTACAATAGTTTACACCTGTGTACCAGAGGTAGGTCATGATTCTATAACCGGTTGTTTATTTTCAGGAATATGTATTCAGAGTAAATCTATCTTATCAGTATGGAAACTCAAATCTGACAATAAAATGAATGCTGTCAGAAAAAAAAAGATTTAAGAATTCTTCATTACAACATTGTCTATTCCAGCTTACTCGCAAAATAATATTTTATGAAATGACGGTAAAATATTATATTTTTATGAATGATTCTACAATCATTACAGGCCTCAGTGAAAAATGAATGTGTTCAAAAAATTCCTAGACTAGTTCTATCTAGATATAATATAGGCATCGCATGGAAAAAAAGAATTTCATAATTGGCATCCTTCTAAGAAGTTCTCTAAATGTACTACAAATATTTCGATTCGTTTGCCCCCTTGAGCATGGATGAGTACAATGTATTGAAGTATACATATACTAATTGAAGAAATTAAAAAAATTGAAAATAAAGGAGGTACAAGATACTGCTCTGGATATTAAATATAGTAGTAATAGTATAAGTGATATTCTCATTTAGATTTTACGCAAGAATCTTATCCAATGATAGCAGCTGTTCTAAAGTGAAGAAATGAACAATCCTTATTTTCTGTGTGCAAGTCAAATACCTACGTAAATGAAGTGTCAATGTCTGCACTAGACGCTTTTGAAATATTCCCTCACTGATTTGACTTTCAGATTGGCACTATTTTATTGCCACCCTTCTCTGATATTCGGCGTTTCTTATGTGGGTGATATTCGGAACGAGAAGAACAAATACTCTGCGCGTCTCGGGATCATAATAACGCCACTGTGGCATGACACTGGGATTTTGTTTTTGTGTGCATTCATACGGTTAGAAAGGATGATTTGAAATAACCTTTTTTACTGGAACCCAATAAAGACGCTGCAAGCTTCAAGTTTCGAGGGGGGTTTTTGCTTGTTATTCTCTCCGGAAAAAAAATGAGGTAGAATTGCTATTGTTTCTCATGTACCATAGTAATATAAACGGATATCAGTATAACAAACTGCGAGGCTGATAGCAAGTTAAAATGTTATAAATAATCATATTTTTATTTTACAGATAATCATTCCAACATTTCTTATGTTCAGTTCGACAGATATTTAATGTTGTTGAACTAGTCGACATTAAAAAATGTAGAACTTACAGCTTCAGCCTGAAATCCATTGTTTTCAGAAAAACCAAAACAATCAATATTGTACAACGTGCGGCTGTTAGGCGATGCTAATTTCAAAGGTACATACCAAGCTAAGAAGAGAAAAAAAACTTTTGACTAAGGGTACGAAATAAAGGTCAAAATGACTGATCTATATGTATAGCTCGAAACCCCTGGCTGCATCTATTTACTTTAGTAGATGTAGCCACCTAATAACTGGCATCTTAAATTTCTGAAATCTGTTTAAACTATTTCAAAGAAAGTTTTAAATGTGATTCTTTGCAGCAAATCAATGAAGCAATATATGCATTAAATCATGTAAGGAAATTTTTATGAAAATGACATCAATTACGGATTCAGACAACGATTATGGGAATGAATGGACAGAAAGTGACAAGATGATTAATCACCTTATTCGAATCGTGGTTTTCCAATATCGCAAAGTGGCGCAATATACTCGGTCAGATTAAATGGCCATCCCCAGAATCTCGTCTTTTCACCCCAGGGGCAATACCGAGAAAGGGATGTTCTGTTTTTCTTCAGGCGACAATTCTGGCCATAAGCCGACTTCGAGGGGTCGTTATGGTGTCGTTCTTAGAGTTGAAAAGATGCGATAAATAAACATTATAGTTACGCCATCTTTTCAAAAACAAATTCTGAGAATTTATTGTCGCTTATATTGAAGTTAAGGGATGCTTCCGTTCATTATTGTGAAAACGTGGAGTAAAAGAGGAGAGAACAAACTGTTTAATTTCGATATTTCTTTACGTACCTTTCGCTAAGCGTGCGTCACAACAAAAAACATTCAGCCGATACGTATATACGCATATAGGTATATATGTATATACGTACATACGTATTATACGTATATACGTCTATACGTATATACGTCTAAACGTATTATATACGTTTATACATCATCATCATCGGTAGGTCCATCAACATCTGAGGGTCGTAGTCTATACGTATATACGTGTGTACGTCTATACATGTATAGCCGTATAGGTGCATATGTTTCTATGTATATGTATATATGCATATGTATATATGTATATATGTTTATATGTATATATTATGTATATATGTATATATTATGTATATATGTATATATGTATAAATGTATATATGTATATATGTGTATATGTGTATATGTATATATGTATATATGTATATAAGTAAATATGTATATATGTATATATGTATATATGTTTATATGTATATATGTATATATGTATATATGTATATATGTATATATGTATATATGTATATATGTATATATGTATATATGTATATATGTATATATGTTTATATGTTTATATGTATATATATATATATATATATATATATATATATATGTATAAATGTATATATGTATATGTATAAATGTATATATGTGTATATGTATATATGTATATAAGTAAATATGTATATACGTATATGTATATATGTATATATGTATATATGTATATATGTTTATATGTATATATGTATATATGTATATATGTATATATGTATATATGTTTATATGTATATATGTATATATATATATATATATATATATATATATATATACATATAAACATATTTTGGTAATTGCAATTGGTAATCAGGCAAACTTTTCTAAAAGAAATTTATTCACGCTACAGTTTCGAGGTTAGGGTTTTCCTCTTCTTCAGGCTAAAAAGACATGGTTAAACATACAAGCATCACAAAAACTTTCAAAAATTTACCAGAATGAACAACAATTAATTGTAAAATAAAAAACATATATTATGAACACTGAAAACTTTTCCTAAAAATCTATCTTTTCAAATTCAACAATCAAAGAAACTCCATCTGAACTAAAATGTCAATTGTCAAAGTAATACACAGACACTGTTATAAAATACAACGGATCACAGACAAACACGTAGAAAACAACACATTAATAATGGTCTTATGTAAGTATTAAATAGCAAGCTAAACGATAAGTACAACAACGCAGCACGCATGCTCAAGATTATTAAAAGGTTAACATTTATCAATTAAATTACAGTATATTTTACTTAAACTCTCTATATCAGATCTACTGTTAACTGTGTTATATTTTTTAATAAAAATCATTTCAGCGAAAAATCTCTTTTTGTAGTTATTTTCTTTATGCAAAATTTCTACGTTATCTATATTTAAGTTGAACCAATGGCCAGTGCCAAGATGATGTTCAACTAATGCTGTCTTATTATCTACTAAATGTTTTACTGAATTCATGTGACCAGTCAATCTAGAACTTAAATGCTGCGACGTAGTACCCACATAGCATATATCGCAATTTTCACAGTCAATTTTATAAATCAAATGGGATTCCCATTTCTTAAGAATTCTGTCTTTTAGCCTTGTAAGAAATAGCTTGTCAAAATTACACTCATTAACAGTAACAAATTTAACATTATCGCATTTTAATATTGCTTTTAAAGCCATTGTTAGTCTAGGTATAAGAGGAAGCTTCACAAATCTAACTATTCCATTAGCATCGCTTGTCGTATTCTGAGTCAATCTTTCACTATTAAGGCTGTTTATCACTCTATTGATTAGTTTTTGTGGGTAATTATTTTTTAATAAATCTCTCTTTAATATCTGTATGTTATCAGCAATAAATTCTGGACTACATAGTTTTTTAATTTTTCTGTATCCTTGTTTAATTATGTTTATTTTTAGGTATAAGGGATGAGAAGAGATATAGTTTATGGTTCTGTTAGTGTTAGTAGGCTTCTTAAACATATTGGTTTTAACAATGTTGGTTACAGAATCTCTGATTAACTGAACGTCCAAGAAAGGCAATGAAAACGTATTGGTATCTTCTAATTCTATTGTGAATTTTAAACTTGGATATATTGAGTTGAAAATGTCAAAAGCACATAGTCAACAGAGGTTCTTAGGTACGCAGTTTTTGCAATATCATCTACGTATACAAATAAAAATGGAAATGAAAAGATGGACTGTTTTATAACCTCTTTCACCAAAAAATTCATGACAATTCCTGCAAAAATGGGGGAACATGGTGCTCCCATCGGGCAACCAAAAACTTGCTTATAAAAGTTATTAGAATACAGAACATAACTACTTTGGAAGCAAAAATTTACCAATTCCAAAAAATTATCCAAACTTAACTGGTTTGAGAATGGTCTAATGTTCGACCACTCATCGCTGCAAGCTTCAAGTTTCGAGGGGGGTTTTTGCTTGTTATTCTCTCCGGAAAAAAAATGAGGTAGAATTGCTATTGTTTCTCATGTACCATAGTAATATAAACGGATATCAGTATAACAAACTGCGAGGCTGATAGCAAGTTAAAATGTTATAAATAATCATATTTTTATTTTACAGATAATCATTCCAACATTTCTTATGTTCAGTTCGACAGATATTTAATGTTGTTGAACTAGTCGACATTAAAAAATGGTAGAACTTACAGCTTCAGCCTGAAATCCATTGTTTTTCAGAAAAAACCAGAAAACAATCAATATTGTACAACGTGCGCTATTAGGCGATGCTAATTTCAAAGGTACATACCAAGCTAAGAAGAAAAAAAAACTTTTGACTAAGGGACGAAATAAAGGTCAAAATGACTGATCTATATGTATAGCTCGAAACCCCTGGCTGCATCTATTTACTATTAGGTAGATGTAGCCACCTAATAACTGCGCATCTTAAATTTCTGAAAATCTGTTTAAACTATTTCAAAGAAAGTTTTAAATGTGATTCTTTGCAGCAAATCAATGAAGCAATATATGCATTAAATCATGTAAAGAAATTTTTATGAAAAATGACATCAATTACGGATTCAGACAACGATTATGCGGAATTGAAGGGACAGAAAGTGACAAGATGATTAATCCCTTATTCGAATCGTGGTTTTCCAATATCGCAAAGTGCGCAATATACTCGGTCAGATTAAAAATGGCCATCCCCAGAATCTCGTCTTTTCACCCCAGGGGCAATACCGAGAAAGGATGTTCTGTTTTTCTTCAGGCGACAATTCTGGGCCATAAGCCGACTTCGAGGGGTCGTTAGGTGTCGTTCGTTAGAGTTGAAAAGATGCGAATAAATAAACATTATAGTTACGCCCATCTTTTCAAAACAAATTCTGAGAATTTATTGTCGCTTATATTGAAGTTAAGGATTGCTTCCGTTCATTATTGTGAAAACGTGGAGTAAAAGAGGAGAGAACAAACTGTTTAATTTCGATATTTCTTTACGTACCTTTCGCTAAGCCGTGCGTCACAACAAAAAAACATTCAGCCGATACGTATATACGCATATAGGTATATATGTATTATACGTACATACGTATTATACGTATATACGTCATACGTATATACGTCTAAACGTATTATATACGATTTATACATCATCATCATCGGTAGTCCATCAAACATCTGAGGGTCGTAGTCTATACGTATATATACGTGTGTACGTCTATACATGTATAGCCGTATAGGTGCATATGTTTCTATGTATATGTATATATGCATATGTATATATGTATATTATGTTTATAGTGTATATATTATGCTATATATGTATATATTATGTATATATGTATATATGTATAAATGTATATATGTATACTATGTGTATATTGTATATGTATATATGTATATATGATATAAGTAAATATGTATATATGTATATATGTATATATGTATATCATGTTTATATGTATATATGTATATATGTATATATGTATATATGTATATATGTATATATGTATATATGTATATATGTATATTATGTATATTATGTATTTATATGTTTATATGTTTATATGGTATATATATATATATATATATATATATATATATGTAAAATGTATATATGTAGTATGTATTAAATGGTATATATGTGTATATGTAATATGTATATAAGTAAATATGTATATATGTATATGTATATATGTATATATGTATTATATGTATATATGTTTATATGTATATATGTATATTATGTATATATGTATATATGTATATATGTATATATGTATATATATGTATATATGTTTATATGTATATATATATATGTATATATATATATATATATATATCGTAATATATATAATATACATATAAACATATTTTGTAAATTGCAATTGGTAATCAGGCAAACTTTTCTAAAAAAGAAATTTATTCACGCTTACAGTTTCGAGGTTTAGGTTTCCTCTTCTTCAGGCTAAAAAGACATGGTTAAACATACAAGCATCACAAAAAACTTTCAAAAAATTACCAGACATGAACAAACAATTAATTGTAAAATAAAAAACATATATTATGAACACACTGAGAAACTTTTCCTAAAAATCTATCTTTTCAAATTCAAACAATCAAAGAAACTCCCATCTGAACTAAAATGTCAATTGTCAAAGTATACACAGACACTGTTATAAAATACAAACGGATCACAGACAAACACGTAGAAACAACACATTAATAATGGTCTTATGTAAGTATTAAATAGCAAGCTAAACGATAAGTACAAACAACGCAGCACGCATGCTCAAGATTATTTAAAAGGTTAACATTTATCAATTAAATTACAGCTTATATTTTACTTAAACTCTCATATACTCAGATCTACTGTTAACTGTGTTATATTTTTTAATAAAATCATTTCAGCGAAAAATACGTCTTCTTTGTAGTTATTTTCTTTATGCAAAATTTCTACGTTATCTATATTTAAGTTGAACCAATGGCCAGTGCCAAGAATGATGTTCAACTAATCTGTCTTATTATCTACTAAATGTTTTACTGAATTCATCGTGACCAGTCATCTAGAACTTAAATGCTGCGACCGTAGTACCCACATAGCATATATCGCAATTTCACAGTCAATTTTATAAGATCAAATGGGATTCCCATTTCTTAAGAATTCTGTCTTTTAGCCTTGTAAGAAATAGGCTTGTCAAAATTACACTCATTAACAGTAACCAAATTTAACATTATCGCATTTTAATATTGCTTTTAAAGCCATTGTTTAGTTCTAGGTATAAGAGGAAGCTTAACAAATCTAACTATTTCATTAGCATCGCTTGTCGTATTCTGAGTCAATCTTTCACTATTAAGGCTGTTTATCACTCTATTGATTAGTTTTTGTGGGTAATTATTTTTTAATAAATCTCTCTTTAATATCTGTATGTTATCAGCAATAAATTCTGGACTACATAGTTTTTTAATTTTTCTGTATCCTTGTTTAATTATGTTTATTTTTAGGTATAAGGGATGAGAAGAGATATAGTTTATGGTTCTGTTAGTGTTAGTAGGCTTCTTAAACATATTGGTTTTAACAATGTTGGTTACAGAATCTCTGATTAACTGAACGTCCAAGAAAGGCAATGAAAACGTATTGGTATCTTCTAATTCTATTGTGAATTTTAAACTTGGATATATTGAGTTGAAAATGTCAAGCACATAGTCAACAGAGTTCTTAGGTACTGCAGTTGCAATATCATCTACGTATACAAATAAAAATGGAAATGAAAAGATGGACTGTTTTATAACCTCTTTCACCAAAAAATTCATGACAATTCCTGCAAAAATGGGGGAACATGGTGCTCCCATCGGGCAACCAAAAACTTGCTTATAAAAGTTATTAGAATACAGAACATAACTACTTTGGAAGCAAAAATTTACCAATTCCAAAAAATTATCCAAACTTAACTGGTTTGAGAATGGTCTAATGTTCGACCACTCATCAGTAATTAAAGTTTTAATCAATGTATGTGGAATATTCGTGTATAAACTATCTACGTCAAACGAAGCCAATATATAACCATCAGGAATGTCAACATTTCTTAATCTATGTATCACCTCTATGGAATTTTTTACATTAAAACTAAAACTTGGTATCAAATTACTCAAAATATTACTTATGAATTTAGAAATGTTATAACTAGGAGAGTCTATGCTAGAGGTAATTGGTCGCAAGGGCAATCCTACCTTATGGATCTTGCATAAACCATATAGTCTAGGAGGTATGCAGTTATATCTAGTAAGGGTGTTCTTCTCTTCTTGTGTTATAGTACCTGACCTATAGAGTGATAAGATCAAGTTGTTAGCCTTTCTCTGGAGGGAAGCTGTAGGATCTGAATTCAACAGCCTAAAAGTATCAACATCATTTACCAAATCATCCATCTTGTTTCTGTAGTCCATACGGTTGAGAATAACAGTTCTATTGCCTTTGTCTGCACGTGAATATGCTTAAGAAGCCTACCAACACTAACAGAACCATAAACTATATCTCTTCTCATCCCTTACACCAAAAAATAAACATAATTAAACAAGGATACAGAAAAATTAAAAAACTATGTAGTCCAGAATTTATTGCTGATAACATACAGATATTAAAGAGAGATTTATTAAAAAATAATTACCCACAAAAACTAATCAATAGAGTGATAAACAGCCTTAATAGTGAAAGATTGACTCTGAATACGACAAGCGATGCTAATGAAATAGTTAGATTTGTGAAGCTTCCTCTTATACCTAGACTAACAATGGCTTTAAAAGCAATATTAAAATGCGATAATGTTAAATTTGTCACTGTTAATGAGTGTAATTTTGACAGGCCATTTTTTACAAGGCTAAAAGACAGAATTACTAAGAAATGGGAATCCCATTTGATTTATAAAATTGACTGTGAAAATTGCGATAAATGCTATGTGGGTACTACGTCGCAGAATTTAAGTTCTAGATTGGCTGGTCACATAAATTCAGTAGAACATTTAGTAGATAATAAGACAGCATTAGTTGAACATCATCTTGGCACTGGCCATTGGTTCAACTTAAATATAGATAACGTAGAAATTTTGCATAAAGAAAATAACTACAAAAAGAGATTTTTCGCTGAAATGATTTTTATTAAAAAATATAACACAGTTAACAGTAGATCTGATATAGAGAGTTTCAGTAAAATATACTGTAATTTAATTGATAAATGTTAACCTTTTAATAATCTTGAGCATGCGTGCTGCGTTGTTGTACTTATCGTTTAGCTTGCTATTTAATACTTACATAAGACCATTATTAATGTGTTGTTTTCTACGTGTTTGTCTGTGATCCGTTGTATTTTATAACAGTGTCTGTGTATTACTTTGACAATTGATATTTTAGTTCAGATGGAGTTTCTTTGATTGTTGAATTTGTAAAGATAGATTTTTAGGAAAAGTTTTCAGTGTTCATAGTATATGTTTTTTATTTTACAATTAATTGTTGTTCATTCTGGTAAATTTTTGAAAGTTTTTGTGATGCTTATATGTTTAACCATGTCTTTTTAGCCTGAAGAAGAGGAAAACCCTAACCTCGAAACTGTAGCGTGAATAAATTTCTTTTAGAAAAGTTTGCCTGATTACCAATTACATATCACCTTATAATACATTTCTGGCAATTTATGATTATATATATATATATATATATATATATAATATATATATATATATATATATATATATATATATATATATATATATATATGCATATATGCATATATGCAGTGCCGGCGTTAGGCGTGGGCGACCGCCTACGGCCAACAACGTCTTGAGTATAATACGTTGTTGCTACGGCCCAGCGGATCTAGGGGCCTCGCGCTGGAGGCGGAAGATATAAATATAAATATATATATATATATATAAATATATAGATATATATATATATATATATATATATATATATATATATATATATATATATATATATATATATATATATATATATATATATATATATATATATATATATATATATATATATATATATATATATATATATATATATTAGCATAACAGTGATCGATGTAGTGATTTGACAATATATTATTTTTTTTAGTGGACTGAACTAGAGACTGTATCGAAATTAAACAAATGTCAGATATCTTAAGATATTGTAATACATCAACTAACACAATAGAAGAAGACTTTATCGGATTTCTTGCTGTCACTGAGACGACTGAAGTATATTCAATTAATACGATACTGGGAGAGCTACAAAAAATATGGTTTGGATATTCAAAACTGTCATGGCCAAGACTATGACAATGGTGCAAATATAGTAGTCGTAAATAGTAGAGATAAAACTCGAATATTAAGAATAAATTCTAGAGCATTTTTTATACCATGCGATTGTCATAGCTGGAATCTGCTGTTAGTAAACGTAGCAAATTCTTCTATGGTAGCAAAAATATTTTCTGGTTTTATTGAGAATATTTATTTGCTTTTTTCAAGTTCCAGCAAACGCTGAAAATTATTCAAAGGCAAACTGAAGCCTTTATCAGACACCAGGTGGGAGATCAGAACTAGGGCAGTGAAGGATATATTACTACAATTTGACGGAGTTGTTCAATGCATCGAAAGCTTAAAAAATCAAACAGAACAATCAGACAGAACAATCAGACATACTTTGTGATTCGGTTTTGAACAAAATTAATGAGAAAAGCAGTTATGATCTGCCTGAAGGCTTCAAAAATGAAAGGGTAGCCAAAAAAAAAGCATGTTTGATTATGAAGACAGCAAGCAACCTATACAGTCTCCTAAAAGCCGGTAAAAAACAGATTTTTTAATTCCAGCAAATAAAATGAACATCAAATATTGCTGACAAAAAGTGGTGTTCATGAAAAATGGCGATAAAAAATTACTGTTCGCTATCTGTTAATTACATAGACTATCACTTGTTGAGATTATCGCGACAAAAAAAGGAATTTACTGCGAACATTTAATAGAATAGTAGATGAGGGTCTCGCGAAATGTACCTTGCCCACATCAAAGTAAGGTCTTGCCGCCACTGCATATATGCATATATGTATATATGTGTATGTGGATACGTGTATACATGTATACGTGTATACGTATATAGGTATATATGTATAATATGTATATAAGTATATATGTATATATGTATATATGTGCATATGTATATATGTATAATGTATATATGTATATATGTATATATGTATATATGTATATATATATATGTATATATGTATATATGTACGTATATATGTATAAATGTTTATATATATGTATGTATGTAGGTATGTAGGTAAGTAGAAATGTAGGTATATGAGTATGTGGGTATGTAGGTATGTACATAGGTATGTATGTATCTATGTATATACGTATTATACGTCTTATACGTATCATACGTATTATACGTAATATGTATATACATATATGCATATATATATATATATATATATATATATATATATATATATATATATATATATATATATTGATAGTTAAAATAAAAACACTTGGCTTTTAGTTTCACAAATATATTGAATAAAAATTAACAATTAAATTAGTCAACTAGTTTCGGGTTATGGGCCCATAACCCGAAACTAGTTGACTAATTTAATTGTTAATTTTTATTCAATATATTTGTGAAACTTAAAGCCAAGTGTTTTTATTTTAAATATCAGTATTTAATCATGTTTCACCAAGTGATAAGCGGAACTTCAATATTAGTTATATATATATATATATATATTCAGAAAACGAAAAACCTTTTTGATTTGCTATATAAGTCACCAATGTAAGTAGTACTGTAGAAATCACTCAATTCATTTCATCACTGCAGACAGCTACCACATAATAGAGTTTAAATGAGTAGTATAGCATACGAACCGTTTAATTTTCGAACAAAGCGGTATGTTGGAGGTAAATTCGGAAGTAGGTAGAGGAAACTGTTTACATAAAACGTACAATTGCATAACAAATTATGGAGCGAGCTAAAGCTGCGGTTCAATCATCGAATTCGAGAGGGGTAGACTCTAATATACTGTACTATATTGTTAGATAAAGTAGATATATTTCAACCAAGGGAATTTTGTATTTAGTGCTTGGAGCATTCTTGCATAAAATATAACAAATTATGATATATTTACAGCATCGGGTCCGTCTTGAGGAAATGAGTGGAGATAGAAATATTTTATTCACTGATGATCCCTGTTGGTAATGTATTATACTGAAATGTTAACGACGGAAATAAGATTTTCGTCAAGTTTTGAACTCTGAATGAAGTTGATGAAATGTTCTTCTCGAAATCAATAAAAAAAAGTTTCTTCCAGTTGTGGAGAACGTTGTATACATAATAATAATAATAAACTATATTGCATTGTAATACAATGATGTCATTGAATAATAGAACACAATCATAAATCGGACAAATAAACAATACATACACATATACATGACTCTACAGTCTCTTCAAATCGAGTAATTTAAGCTCCTTAAATGAGTTGGTAATTAAATTTATTGAATAATATCACAGATGAGGGAATCGGGGACCTTTCATACATTATCGTGACATGTCTAATGACAAGCAGCTGAGAACCATGCCTTTTATCAAACTGTGAATATACGATACTTCACTAAATCTAGCTATATTTTTCTTAATAAATAAAATACATTTATAAATATAAATACAAGGTACGGTCATCGAACCATTTTTCACAAATAAAGGCCTGCATGATTCCCGGAAGCCGACGCCAAGAATCAGTCTTAAAATTCTTTTTTGAATCACAAATTAATACTCTATGCACATTAGTTGATCTACCCCAGAGCATGATATTATATTGGATGTGTGAATAGACTAATGAATAGTATACATTCAGTATAGATTTAAGTTCCAGGCTACGTTTTAAAGTTAAGATAGCAAAATAAGAATTGTTGAGCTTACTGCACAACACATCCACATGATTATGCCATGTGAGATTACTGTTTAATGCACTCCAAGAAACTTTGTGCTCTCAGATAATTGAAACTCGATATCTTTAATTCTATATTTGGTGTCATATGGTAACGGTCGTCTCATATGACAATTTAAAAAAAAAGGTTTAATCAAGATTGACCATTGAATTATTAGTATTACACCATTTCAAAAACAGAGCCACAGTGTCATTCACCTTAGAAGTTAGTTCCTCAGGATTCAGTCCCGACACCACCACTAATGTATCATCCGCAAACAGCGTTAGTTGATCTCTCATAAAATTTGCTGGATCATTGATATAAATCACAAACAGTAGTGGCCCCAGAACCGATCCCTGAGGAACACCAAGCTCCAGATCGAAGGTCTCAGATCGCTCAGAACCAACCCTGACAATTATATAATTAACTCCCTACCAGTAACAAAAGATATCAGCCAATCATGTAGTCTCCGTCTAATCCCAATATTACATAGTTTCTTTGACAAAATGTTTGTACCTACTATGTCAAACGCCAAACACAGGTCGAAAAATATGGCCAGTATATAATAACCCCTATCCAAATGGGAACATATGTAGTGTATTACTCTACAGTAAGCTGTTTCTGTAGACTCCAGCTTCAGAAAACCATGCTGACTGTCAGTTATCAAATTAAACCTATGCAAAAAATTGGTGACTCTGCTATGTACGAGTCTCTCGAATAATTTCGAGAAAGCACTTAGTAGGCTTATGGGCCTATAATTATTCATCAAAGTTTCGTCACTTTTCTTGTGAATAGGGACAACACAAGCACATTTTAAAACATCTGGAAATTTACCAGATTTCACTGATAAATTTAATAAATAACACAGAACATGAAGTATACCATCACACACACTTTTAACAACACTACTGGAGATCTCGTCAAGACCAGCCGAATTCCTTGTAGGCATATTGGTTAATATATTCCCCAGCTCGCCTCACTCATATCATGAAAATACAATGTATTCAATGTTGCATCCATACAGAGGTCGCCAGCATAAGAATCATTCACCCCACTCCGTTCCATACTCTTCTTGGCAACAGTCGAGAAATATTCACAGAACAGATTGCTACAGCTCTCGGATCAGCTACATTAATTATCATCAAGCGACGTGAAAGCTAAAAAGATTCAATACATTTATCAATATATCCTTATTTGAAATCATAACACCTAATATGCGTTTTGGGATATCATTTTTCAAGAAAAAAACATACAAAACAATACCAAATCAATAAAAGAGAAATATTTTTTGTAAAAACAGAATGACTAATATACCTAATGTTCAAGTGAAATGGAACACCATATCAATTTCTTCAAATCCTTTTCCAAATAACTTCTTGCAATAATCAGTTTGGAAGATTTTGAGAAAAAAAAACGACCAAGATATAAGTAGTTTCGGTTCCTAAATATAGTAATGAAGAAACATTGTAATATTTCAAGTCTGAGAGAAATTTCCGTTGAACATCTGCCCACAAAGATAGAAGCTTGACGTTAGGCGTTATTCTTTCAATTGACAGTGAGACATAAAGTTGTTGAGTTTCACGTATTGAATGCTATCATTGTTTTTAAATACAATACGAAGTATTGGTATTATGGCGTCCTAAGACGATGTGGAGACGTCGATGAAATAGCAAAATGCTGGGAAGTTATCCAATTTCATTTCAAACTCAATATTTTTTATATAACAGCCTGTAGATGAAACGTGTAAATTACATTGTACTTCAGATATTCGAAATGCGATACCTAAACCTATTTCAACCTTAATGATAGATCGGAATGGACTCGTGAGATACTTTTTAGTTGGCATTGTAACATATTGCATCAGTCAGTGAGAAATGCGTTAGGTGGGGGATACTACCAGATCCTTACAAATTGAATTAAGAAGGAAACCTAACTCGATATTGTCGAGAAATCGAGTCTGAGGTTTTCGTATGAGAATAGAGCAGCTGGTCAGAAACAGTAATACATTCCTCATGAAATTTCAAACTGATGAAATGGACGAAACGATAACATTTTATAATTTCATTGAAAATATAAAAAAACGCGTGACCATCAGAGCTCCGTCACTAAAGGCGAATTATTTGCGCGAAGTGCAAAACGTTGAGATGTGATTCGAGCGGAAAAAAATATGGTTAGAAAAACTAAGCTCTAATAACAAATCAAAATGAAAATAGAAAAATAATTTATTTCATTAAAAAAAAAAAAATTTGGTCGCGTATTGAAGAACCACGATTAGAAAGCAAAACGTCATAAAAATTAGATTATAATTTGTTTCATTCAAAAAAATATTAAGAATTCGCGAAGTGCATCGCGTACTGATAGCGAAGCAGGTGGAGATGCGATTCGAACGGAATATTCTGCGTGAAGTGCAGCGCGGTTGAGGAAAAGAGTTGAAAGCCATGAAGGATCGTATTCCGAAATTTCAACTGTCTAACTCCATCTGCAGAAGCTGTGGAGTTGAGCATATTTTGAAATAACACGAAAAAACTTAAATATTAACGTGAAAATGGTGGCAAATCGAAAAATTTACCTTAAGTTTTGATAGTTCATTTCTGCCTCAAAAACAACTACAAATACCTAATTTCAGCTGACTTGGTTTGATGGGAACCCTAGGAGACACCAAGATGTACATGAAAGAATAAATAAATGAAAACACAAATATCTACGTAAGAATGGCGGCGGTTAGAGAAATTAACACAAATTTTGATAGCTTCATTCTGCCTCGAAAAAAATCCCAGATACCACAATTCGGCTCATTTGGTTCGATGGGAGAAGTTTGAGAAGTTAATGTGTATCGGGAATATATAATTCGATATCACAAACATTTCAGAAATCGTGTTCTAGAAGGTCTAAAACGTATAAAAAAGAGTACATCCGCACCTGACTTGACTCTGCAATAGTGAATTCCTTACGGAGATAATACGACTAACGACTGTCATCTTCGACTACACATAAGATTTCTGTAGATGTGTATGCACTCTTTATATAAAGATATCTCAATAATTTGTAATGTAGTTTATTGGTGAGGAGTAAAAAGGGAAAGGTTGCTTCTATATAATGGAAAAAAATAATGTGAGACTTTAACACCTAGTTGTCGAATGATAAATCGATTTGAGAGTAAGACAAACCGTTATCCCATCAATACACAATGGAAAGTACCAAGTAAATCACGAAGACGGTGACAAATACACATCAATTATATACGCCATTGTATAGAAAAATTAATCAAATCTTCATGCTTTGTGATGAGTATGACATGAGAGTAATGTAGTTATTAAGGTAATAGAGCTTACGATGTGATTATATATCACGTTTGATACAAATGAATATAACACAATTCAACAATATTTTTTTAAAGATTCCCAACTACTTAAACTGATACAAACAAGTTATTCAATCACTTCAAAGAGCTTTTGACATAAATAATCAATAAATAAGTCTACAAAATTTTTAGTTTTCCTTCATCTGCCCACTAAATATTTGAATTCAGACTCAGAAAGAGTAACGTTCATTTTAACCCAGAATCAGCATAGTAATCCATTCATAGCGTGACCAGTAAAGCTCCGTCACTAAGGTCGTAATTTGCACTCAGAGGAAAGGAACGCGGAGTCAGAAATAAATAGCCGAAATCATGCTGGATAGCACTACCTCCAATTGTACCACGTTTTGAGTGCGAAGCAGGCCGAGATGCAATTCTATCGCAAAAAAGTCGTCGGATGGTGGCTCGGGGTAGCATAGGTAAACGAGAAAATTATCGCGTGTGAAAAAAATAACCGAAATCTCTACATTCAAATGGCGGAAGTGAAGGAAAATAGTTAGAGCCCATAAGGGATCGTACTTCAACATAAACTCAATCTACGTACCAGATTTCGAACCTCGAACTCAATCCGTAGCTGTGGAGTTGAAAAAATCCTCAAAAACGACGAAAAAACAAGAAATCCCTACTTAAAAAGGCGGTATTGAGAAAACAAAGAACTTTTCTCACATGAACTCAATGATTTCTACATCTTTCGCACCTGGTTTGAAAGACTTACACTCATGTACCTCTACTCCACTTCATTTCTGAAAGTTTGGAGATGCTAGATGCAACAGTTTGAATCAACTCACCCACATTTTAATATTTTTATTATGCATCGAAAACAATTCTACATACCTACCAAATTTGAGCTCTTAATGAGCGGTCTAATGAGAGAGTCTGCAGATGCCAAGTTCATACATACATATACATATTATATATATATATATATATATATATATATATATATATATATATATATATATATATATATATATATATATATATATATATATATATATATATATATATATATATATATATATATATATATATATATATATATT